>ML830906.1:37800-54769 GCA_009831015.1 Picea engelmannii | reverse complement strand
TGATTTCCCGATAGCCGAGTGGAGGACAGGTGGCATCGGACTTCGGGGTTTTGGCGTTCGGAGAATCGGGGTTCTCGACGTCAAAGAGTCATGCATCGCGGATTCGCGATCCGCGAAATCCCGATGTGACGTGGCGTGTGGGACCGCGATCGCCGGTGGAGTACAGGTGGAAGCATATCGGGGTTCGGGGTTCGAAGATTCACCGTGTAAGTGAACCACGACATTTCATGAGCCGATTTCCCGATAGGGTAATCTCCGATAGAGGGAAGTGTTGACCCGTTGACCATCGGGGATCGGGGTTTTGTGGTGTATGTAATTTGTGTTTGCGTGAATCGCGAACTCCCGAGTCGCGATATCCCGATATAGAACCGGGGATTGGCATTTCGCTGATGCGAAGTTTAGGGAGATTTCCCATGTATGGGAGATTAATCCCAAAATTTTTAAATTATGGTAGTGGGTGTGTTACAGGTAACCTGACTAAATCCCATGTCTCATTCTTTTGCAAGAATTCCATCTCTTCGACCATGGCGTCCTTCCAGAGTTTACCCTCTGCCAATTCGAATTCCTCACTGACCAACTTGGGCTCATTTTCGATGGCAGTTAGCACGAATGCAGAACAAAAGTCGAGAGAACTATAAATTTCAACTGGTTTTCTTATTCTTTTTGACCTCTTTACCATCAGAGCTAGTTGTTCCACCACTTCCTCAGATTTAGTCAACTCATTTGAATCATCTTCTTCTCTCCTTAGTTCAAACCACGCCATATCAGGATTATTCTTGTTTTGAACAACCTCCTGAGGCTCAGAATTTTCGAATTCTCTGAAGATCACATATAAATTGTACATTGTTCTCCTTGATGCATGATCCCAAAGTTTATATCCTTTCATTCCTTCTTTATACCCAATGAAAATACATTTGACTGCCTTGTTGTCCATCTTTCTCCTCTTTTCCTTGGGAACATGCAAAAATGAATCACAGCCAAATACTTTGAGGTGTTCCACCGAAGGCGTATTACCCGACCATACCTCATGTCGAGTTGTGTCAACTAGCACCAACAAAGGAGACATATTCACCCGATATATTGCAGTGTTGACTACCTCTGCCCATAATTCTTGTGTGAGCCCAACACCACTAAGTATGTTCCTTTCCTTATCCATCAATGTTCTAGTGATCCTCTAAGCAACTCCATTTTGTTGTGGGGTATATGGTGTTTTATTTTATTGTTCTATGCCACACTGCTTACAACAATGATCAAATTATTTTCCATAGAATTCACTACCGTTGTTAGTCCTCAACACTTCAATCCTTTTCTTTGTCTGGTTTTATACAAGATCTTTAAACTCCTTAAATCTGTAAAAAACCTATGATTTCTTCCTTAGTAAATATATCCATGTGTTCCTGGAAAAATCATCTATTAAGGAGACATAATACAGGGATCCCCCAAGTGAAGGCACTATAACCAGGCCAAACACATCACTATGAACCAGTTCTAGAATCCCATTTTCCCTTGTCGCTACAGATGGGAACTTCACCCGAATTTGTTTTCCATATATGCAATGTTCACAAAAGTCGACCTCTAAACCACATTCAAGAAACCCTTCGACCATACCTTTGTTGTGCATAGCTTGAAGTCCTTTTTCTCCAATGTGTCCCATCCTCTCGTTCCATAACCTGGTCGGGTCGATTTTATCATGTCTTGTCGAGTAGGGTTGTACCAACTTAGCTAGAGTCGATTCGAGTTGGGTCGATGTTGAGTTGAGTTGAGTCACAGCCGAGAGGATTTCAGGAGAAACGATGGTGTTGCATCCAGTCGAGTCAACATTCCCTAACAACTTGTATAGGGTACCAATCCGAACTCCTTTCTTTA
Source organism: Picea engelmannii (assembly GCA_009831015.1). NCBI lineage: Eukaryota > Viridiplantae > Streptophyta > Pinopsida > Pinales > Pinaceae > Picea > Picea engelmannii. The sequence continues at coordinate 52,903 of ML830906.1, read as the reverse complement.
AGACCATCACACCTCTGACCATATTGCACGAATCCTTATGAAATAGATTATGCACGCCTGCATCACTCATATTGTTGACATATATCAGGTTTATTTCCAAACCTAGAATGTGTAACACACCTAGAAGGGTTCTTTTCCTCCCATCCTGCAGTATTAGGCGAACTCTTTCTCTTCCAACAATTATGGTTGTCGATTTGTCCCTCAAGAACACATCATCCCCATCCTATCATTCATATTCACATAACCATTCCTTATGTGGTTTCATATGATAGGATTTTCCTGAGTCGATCAACCAAACATATTGATCTGACTGTGTACTAGTTGATGCCAGGTATACATCAACTCCCTTATCTAGGGTCGTATTTCTGTAAGTCGACAGCTTCTCGTCGATTCCAACACTGAGTTTTTTTTCCTTCGACTTACAGTCATTTATATAATTCCTAGCTTTACCACACTTCTAGCATCTTCGTGTCAACTGACTCGAGGATTTAGATCGACCCTTCGACTTGAGCTTTCTACCAGAAAATCTGCCTTTATCTCTTTCTACTGGTCAACCTCCCACTACTAGAGAATCTTTGGTCGATCCTTCCATGTTATTCCTTCTCATTTATTCTGACAACAAAGAAGAAACCATGTCCTCTAGCACTAGTGTGGTTGTATTACTTCCAATAGCCATGACTAAGCTATCCCAGGAGTCTGGAAAAGAACATAATAGGATGACACACTTCTTCTCATCAGTGATCTTAATATCCATGAACGATAACTGGATCAACATGGTATTAAAAAAACTTAAATGCTCAGTCACCAAACCACCATCACTCATTCTCATAAGATATAGTTTTTGTTGGCCCTTGACCAAGTTTTGAGAGATCCTTATTCAAGTTTGACCTATTTTGGGGACTTCGACAGCCTGTCGAAGGCAGAACGCAAGATGAAGCAGATATCATAGGATCTTGGCCCCTTTTTGGGTCCTTTTTGGGATTTGAGATTATGTAATGAGTATGGGATGTCGGCCCATGGGTTTACCCATGCTTAGGCCTATTTTGTAATGTATAAATAGATGTCTAGACGATGTAATGAAGAGTCAGTAGTCATATGTAAGTATGCTAAGTGCAAGTGTGGATTGTAGATGCTTTGTGCATACTGTGAGATACTTGCAGAGCTAAGTGCAAGTGGTGGTAACAAACTATGGAAGGCTTTGTGTTGTAATGCAAGGAAGGAGGATCTAGCGAGGTGCGCAGATCTCCTGGCCTCTCCGAAGTAGGGTTTTTGTGGCTTTGTGCCTGTAACCAATTGAAGAAGTTAATAAAGAAGACAAAGAGTTGGTGGACGTAKCCCCAAGGTGGTGGTGAACCACGTATATGTTGTGTTGCTCTGCTTTGTGAAATGTGTTGATGTGCTTATATGTTAATGTGCTTAGTGCTTTAGKATAGATGAATAGTCTGTCGATGCTTAGTGCTTAATAATATAGATGGATGTTAAATCTAACTTATATACATGTGCTTAGTGTTTGAATCTGTTAAGATCTGATTTGTTTCATCATGCTAAGTGCTATTAGATGTGGATCTGGTTRAATACTAYGATGCTCTGTATTTAGGGTTTGTCTGCACTGTTACTAAGAACCGAATATTGATGAATGCTCACTGTTAAGTTCTCTGTTAAGTATTGATGAATGCTCACTGCTAAGTTCTCTRTTAAGTTCACTAGGATAAATGTAAACGTTATGAAAATTACATTCAAGTTCAAGATAATTCCCATACCTATGATGTCGTGCAGGATGTGTAGTTGTAAATTGGCAGCCTAGATGAGATGGGTGTACTGTTTCTCAAAAGCTTTATTATGCTTGGCATGAACCTCTAGGTTCTTAGTGAATTGTAATGAAAGAAACTATGGGGCATCGAAGTATGGTGCACCTGTTGTATCTTCTTCGTGGCCCAAAGGGGGCGTCCATGAGATCATGGAAATAAGAAAAATGACCCAACTATAATGAAATTCCTTACTAAAATTATGGGTGTCAAAAAAATCTTCCACAAATTCATTGAGTAGATAATGCACCCATGCCAGAATCCTACCAACCCACCTGTATTGACCTTAAAGTAACCGTGGGTCAACATGCTGAAATTTACCTAAAGTGTCACTAATTGCCTTGAAGGCCTCCAAATTCTAGAAAACTAGAGGACAACCTGGTAATAAAACCCATAAGTGTCGAAATCCTATGTGTTCCTTTTCTGGGTCAAAGAGACGTGTCCAACATTTCAACATTAAACTCCGAGAGCTATACAACCAGACTCGTTCCAGAATCATCTCTACATCAACCACTTCTCTGAACCAGAAGCAATACCACCCTTTGACTAAGACAATGACTTCTGGAATATAGGTCAACACAAGTTTCCAGATTTCTTCTACCCACCTAAAAATGTCTTTTGTCAACATCGCCCAGTAACTAAAATGACCAACTAGTGCACATAAGGAGAGAGATAATACCTCCTGCAAGCCTACGTCTCATCCTAGTACCATCCTCGCCTTCTATTTTCTGGGCTTCCACGGGTTTTTCTCCTAGGGTCTCTTCTCCTCCCCCACAGTCCCACTAGAAACTGTTTTGTAGTTTAATCCATCCTCCGGTAGGTATCTCCCTTGAATCGACACTCTTTCCTTTACATCTGAAACCCCATTTGACCCTCTTGTAGTGTCCACAGGTCGCCAACACTCCTCTCCAGTGTTGAGCCCACAAGTCGCCAACACTCCTCTCCAGTGTTGAGCCCACAAGTCGATGTTTGCGTGAAGGAAAATCCAGAGCCATGTGTAGAACTTGGTAAAAGTGACAAACAAAACCCTCTTGACGCTTCCACATCAAATAAAGTGTCGATGATCCCAATGGACCTCGTGTCCATCGATCGACCATTGATTTCATCACCTGTCAACTCGGGCCTACGAGATGTGTCATCCTGTTGATTTGCAATTAATAGGGGATTCGACTCATACGTTTCTCGTCTGATCGCTCTGATTTTTGCACGGTATTCTTCATCAGATTTGTAAATTCCCTCATGGCTCCACAAATCATCATTCACTGAGTCAAAGACAATAGCCAGCTCATCAGCCTCCATAGATTGTTAGGTCGGACCATGAACCTTCCAAGTCATCCTTTTCACATGAAAGCACTCCTCCCAAGGTATTGTCCCCCACCCATCTGTCAACTATCAGGGTCCGTCCCATCAACTTAACGATTCCCTTTCCGAGACCTCAAAATTCCCATCCTACCGACTATCAAACCTTGGTGCTCACACTAGGTTCAAGCCATTGATTGAGTATTCCTATATTCCAAGGAGAGCATTATTTTATCCAAATAATTGTGGTTAATAAGAAGAGTATTTTTGTTCAATAGTATGTTGAAGCACTAGAGGGTTCTCTCCATGTTGGTCATTCGGGGCATCCGACTGGTTGGTAAAGCTAGGTTTTTGAGATAAACAATACCCTAGTTCAAAGTTTCTCATCACTTTGAGCCTGCTCACCTGAACAAACCTACTCAGGCTATGAGGCTACGAAAAAGTCTTCTATAAACCTTATAATAACAATAAACCTTTTTTTAATATTTTTTAAATCAATAATACTAGGATTTGAATTTCACCATGCATAATTCTAAGGCATAATTCTAAGGTTGGGAGGAAAATGCTAGACTACCCAAGGTTACTAAGTATTACCGTATTATAAATTCAAGTTAGAAGAAGGAAAGATAGCGATTGTGGAGCCCAAACATAAAGGAATAACACGCTAAGAAGAGAGGGTATCTAAAAAGTTCGATAGATATCTAGCCTTCGAGATTTTTTAGATGAAGGTTGAGAAAATTCGATCATGGTTGTTGGAAGTTTTGATCATTCAACTATGTTCGTTTTAAGTTTAATGCATCAAGGTTATATATATATATATATATTTTATTATTATTAAAGGATTTTATATATATCAAAATTTTATTGATTATTATTATTAATCATTTTTACATTATATTAATTTTTTATTTTTATTTTTTAAATTAATTATTATATGTGATAATAAAAAAATTTCAAAAAAAAAATATATATATAATATTAAATAAGTTTAAAAATATATTTATTTTTTAATAAAATTTGTTTTCTTTAAATGTAAGAAAAAGCTTAATGTTTTTATTTAAATAATAATATAATAAATCCACCCATATTTACAGTATCAATTTAAAACAGATAGTGTGATAATAAAAAAATTTCAAAAGAAAAAAAATATATATATAATTAAATAAGTTTAAAAATATATTTATTTTTTATAAAATTTGTTTTCTTTAACTGTAAGAAAAATCTTAATGTTTTTATTTAAATAATAATATGATAAATCCACCCATATTTACAGTATCAATTTAAAACAGATAGATAATCCAAAGTGTTTTTACGTGACAGTGGCCACAATTAATTGTACAAATGAAAATCAAAATGGCGTAACATGTGGTGCAATGCACTGCACCGAGTAGAGTCTTTTCGCCTCAATCGTACCATAACGTGGCCCTGTCAACTTTTTGAAAACAATAAATTCTGCATTAATATTGTTTTCTACGTACTCTCAATTATGCAGCGTGAGCGGCAACACAGATCCAAATTACAGTCTCCTACTACCTACTACCTAGTCTCGTGCTACTACCTAGTCTCGTCAAGTTCAATGTATCCGGCAATGATCTGACTGAGCTCGTAATTTCGCGATAGATTGAGCCTTGTTTGTAGCCGACTGCGTGCAGTTGAAGTCAGTGTTCGTTTGGAACTGAACTCAGGACATAGAAAGCAAAGATCTCCTCAGATAGCCAAATCAATCAACCAGAGCTCGTGGCTGCCATTGTTGGATAATTCTCTTTGATCTCAGGCTTTCGTCATTGTTGGATAATTCTCTTGGATCTCGAGCTTTTTAAGCAGCCAATACAGAGATCTTCGAAATGGGCGCTTCACACAGCAGAGAGGGTGATTTGGACACCCTGTATTCAAAGGACGAAGACGATTATTCTCAGTCCAGCGAGCACAGATCTAATTCGCCGGCCTCCAACCTGGGCTCACGGCTGCAGGGACTCTCACTGGACGATAATGCCCTAGTAAGTAACGAACACCAACTGGTGAGATTATACAAACATGTGGGGGCGAGGATGTTGATTGTGAAGTAATAGATATTTACGCTCTGATCTTTCTGGTTTGAGGGTTCCTTCGTTTACTACACTCCTTTGAAGACAGGTTTAACCTCAAACAACACAGTGTTTACCAACGCTTATTCATGGTAACTACTCTCCTCTGTTAATGAGTTTATATATAAATGATTATCTCTGGTTTTTAAATATTTCAGGAGGCTAAAGGGTAATGGTTTGTATGAAGGTTTGTTGAGGTTTGGAGATTGCGAGTTCCGAGTCCTTACGCTCAACAATTTCATATTCATTCAGAGTGATTTATCCTTTATAATTATTCACAATATTGAATCTTGAATCAATTGCATTCAGGAGATTTTATAAATGCATTCGGGAGATTTCATAAATGGAGGGCTTGGATTTTAAGTATGCCCGGGACAAGGGTGATACACAGCTCCCCCCAGGATTCAAGTTCCATCCCAATGACGAAGAGTTGATCACACACTATCTTGTTAGAAAAGTCCTTGACAACACCTTCACACGCCGAGCCATTGTTCAGGTCGACCTCAACAAGTACGAGCCTTGGGATATTCCAGGTATTAATTCACTCAATTCTTTTTGTCAATGCTAGTTTCATATGATATTTCTGCTTTGTGTATACATAGATTGTAGAGCTCATTAGATTATCTGTGGGATGTATATGTCTTGTGCTCAGTTTACTCCCCTCCTCATCTGTACGCTGTGGGTGTTTGTAGGTAAATAAAAAGGTTTTATTTTACACCTTTTGAAATTATTTCTATTACGGATAAAAACTCCTCTTCCTTTTCCTTACAACCCAAAAGTTTAAATGCCATAAATATGCCATAATGGTTTGGTTTAGATAGATATTCATCTATATTATATATATATTTTAATAGCTATATAGACTATATATATATTCATCTATATTATAAATATTAAAGATATATTTATGTAAATATAAACAGTTATAAAGAAAGTAGCATTTTATATCAACACAATCGTTAAGTATGATTGTTTTTTTCTCAACTTTCCTATTCTCTGAAACTTGTGTAAGTGAGTAAGATATACTTATCTTGTAACCACTTGAAAGTGCTTTTTCCACAACAAAATCTCTTATTCCATTTCACATACACTATTTATAAGTTGTAGCCCTAAAAAACATATTTTCAGAGCATAGGATCTATGTGAAAATGAACCTGAATGGCTTGAAAGTGATTTTTTCACAAAAATCTCCTATTTCATTTCACATACACTATTTATAAGTCATATTAAAAAAAACATATATTCGGAGCATGAGATCTATCTAAAAATGAACTTGAATGGTTTGAATGGTTTCCATGTTTGATGCGATTATGGCAAATTATTCTTGTTATTCCATCGAGGAAAATAATGTATTATAAAAAATTATGATAGATCAAGAATTTCATTGGAGACATTGGATATGTTAATGTTTTTTTTTTAGTGTACCTCGTGTAAAATAACAATAATTTTGTGGATATTACAAATTTGAAAGAAATATTTATTTATTTTTATGAAGTTTTATTGAAATTTTATAACTTTTTTTGTAACCATTATTTAAGTTTGTAAAGATTTGGAAGGATAATACTTTATTTTTGTATTTTTTTTAATAAAGAGTTTACTTAATTTACACTTGTCAATAGAAGTACAATTATTTTTATAACTTTTCATCCTTGAAGAGTTGAATGATAGTATGCCCTTCCACCTGAAATTAAGACTAGCCCTTCAAATTTCATCACTGATTACAGAGAGGAATGTGCGTCCCATTCTTGTAAACAGACAAGAGCGCCGACCACTCCATTATTACTCTCAATTCTATCACCTTTCATTTTAATAAATTCTGAAGGTGGATAATGGGTCTACATTTGGGCCTTTTCTCGCATGGTATTTATCTAACCTTATTTAATTTGAACATAAAAATTTGATGGAATTTGAAAATGTTGTTGCCGCGGATTAATTTGAGAGTCCTGGAAATTCTATTTGGATCGGTAATAAGTCATTTTCCATGGAAAATGGACAATTTCTACCCTTCTAGATTCATATTAATTTTCTGAGAGCGATTTGTTTTGCCATTGATCTAGTCTCTCTGAAAAAAAAAACCCAAAAAAATACCAAAAAAATAGGTAAACTTTTTAATTGTTTTTTCAAATTTGATGATTAAATTTGTTAATTTGAATATGAAATTCATAGAATTTGTTTAGTTTGATGTTACAATCAATTTGAATTTGAAAGACATGGAAATATTTGTTAAATTCGAATTTCAATTCAATAATAATAATAATAATAATAATCTATTTTTAAGGTCATCTTAAAGTTATACACCAAATTAGTGTATGAAATCCCTTAGTCTAACTATTTTACAAATAAACTCTACCCTTTTTTAAATTTGAACTTATAACCAAAAAAAACTTTAAAAAAAACTTTCAAAAAGAAAAAATATTCCGTGAGTTTTTTTTTAATAATTGACAAAGGAGTTGATCAATTGTACTACACGAGTTAAACAATGGTCTAAGGTCTTCGCCATTTTCTAACTTATCTTCGTTAAAATTCAACAATCAACTTTTCCCAAATTTGAACGTGAAATTTATGGAATTTACATACTCTCTCAACACAGATTGGATGAGAAGTCCTGGAAACCCCTGTAGGGTCCACATTATACTATATGTGGTCATTTTCTCCCTAATAAACCAATTAGAATAGTACATCACGTGTTTCCTCTCTCACCTCTATTGAATAGGAGCTGTTTGTAGCAATTTTTATTCAATTTAACAGAATTAGGGTAAACAAAGTGATAACTTCAATTAATCTGCGATGGAGAAAGCAACGAATTACACAATAGCTAATAGCCACAGTGGTATTAACACATTAATGATCACATAACAATGAGCTACACCTCAACGAATGAAATGATAAATTTAAAAGATCAGTTTTCATTCATTCATTCACTTTCTTCTAGAAGAACCTATCTCAAGGAATATCTAGAAAATAACTTATAGTTGTATTAACACATGAATGATTACACAAGAATCAACTACAACTCAACTAACTCAACTATTTAGATGATAAATTCACTTTCTTCTAAGAATAACTTATCTTAAGAAATATCTAGAAAAAAACTATCTAAAACTAGATTTATTAAAGTTAATCTTGACAATTTATCTCTTCTAGAGCTTTTTACAACTAAAACAATTAATAGAGTAATTACCATATTCTAACCCTTTAACTTAATTATAATATTTAAGTCCTTCTACAGTTACAACACCTAAATTTTGACACATCTCTTGCCAATGGCATTGTAAATATGTTAGTCAATTGGTCTTGTAAATATGTTAGCCAATTGGTCTTTTGATTTACAAAATTCTAAGTAAATTTCATCATTGTTTACAAGCTCTCTAATGAAGTGATATCTAGTATCAATATGCTTATATTTTTGGTGAAATACATGATTCTTTGAGAGAGCTATTGTTGAACTGTTGTCACAATATAATGGAGTTGGTCCTTCTTATCCGTGTTGAAGATCACCCAATACTTCACATAATCAAACTATTTGACAAGTTGCTATCGTTGATGCTACATACTCAACTTCTATTGATGAGACTGTCAAAATGGGCTGCTTCTTGGATGCCCATGAAATCACACCTGAACCAAAATGGAAGACATCTCTGTTGGGTATGTGTTATATTCTTTGCACGACTAGAACTAGTGTCTACGTTGAGTCGGGCGCGTAGGGGGGTAAGAGGCGGGTAGATCCTCCTTGCACAAGGGTTCGGGGGCAGCGCCCCTATTTTATTTTTTACCGATTTTCATGTCCGTTTTTGGGAAGTTTTTCGGCAAATATATTTTCATCGATGGTTTTCTATTTTCAGTTAAGGGATTAGGGCTGTTGAATAATCCAGGTCATTGTATTGTAAACAGTGTATGAAGTGAATGAATATAGAAAATGCCAGTTTTCTCGGTTTGGGTTTCCAGGGGAAAAATATCTGTGTAATGTGTGTATTTTACATTGTATCTTTTTTGTTCTTTTATTGAAAATTTGTTTGCAGTAAATTATTGTACAAGGTTAAAATCTACAATATCTTGAAGTACTCTTCTTGTCATCCATGCTACCAAGAAAATCAATGTCAATATATCCAACCAAATAATCATTACTAGTGTTGGAATATAATATGACATATTCTATTGTTCCAACAATATGTCTTAGAATTGTTTTGCGAACTTGTCCATGTGAGTCTTTTGGAGACTCCATGAATCCGGAAATAAAAATGACAGCATACATAATGTCTATCCTTGTGGCTACGAGATACATGAGGCTACCAACCAATCCCTTGAACAGAGTTGGATATACATTGGATCCCTTATCTTCTTTGTTAAGTTTTGCCCCTGTTACAATTGGAGTTGGTGTTGGTTTGCAATTCATCATCCTAAATCTTTTTAGCACATCCATCGCATACTTTATTTGACACACAAAAATTCTTGAATCTGATTATATGATTTCAATAACAAGGAAATGTCTCATTAACCTCAAATCAATCATTTCAAATTCTTGTTTCATGGCTGATTTAAACTCAAGTCTGCTGACAAATTTCTTGTGAATATCATATCATCAACCTATTAAGCGAACAATTAATATTTGACCTTGCTTATTTACCTTTTTGTATACAATGTGGGATCAATTCTGCTTCCACTCAATCCATTATTGATTAAATATGAATCAATCTTCTTATACCAAGCTCTAGGGGTTTGCTTAAGCTTGGTATAAGAAGATGGATTTAAGAATGTTGACTTTACAACTATTTAACAAAATTTCCACCTATTTGGGGCTATTATGGATAATACAACTCTAATTGTATCTATGCTTGCCACTGGTACAAAGGTCTCACCATAATCGACTCTGAGTTGTTGTGCAAAACCTTTTACTACCAATCTAGCCTTGTACTTTTCCACCTCTCATTTCTCATTCAACTTGGTTTTGTAAACCCATTTTAGACCAATGCAATATTTTCCTTTTGGTAATTATACTAGACCCCATGTATCATTCTTCTCTATGTAATCCATTTCTTTGACCCATTTTTCTTCTTTAATTGCTTCTTTAAAATATATGGGTTGACAAGTAAACAATGCAAAATTTGAATTCACATCTAGATATTCCTTTCCCATTACTAGAGCTTATAGTTGGTTCCTTTCTCATTATTCTAGCTGGTCAGAAAGCAAGAAACACTAATGCGCGATGACTTGCACTATGGCCTAGGAACCCATGTTCCCATTGCGATATCCTCCCAGCGAGAGATTGAGGTTAGGCAAAATGATTGGAGAATTGAACTCTAAATATATCAGGGTGAGTGCACAAAGTTGGTGGACGATAAAGTGGAAACGGGTTGAGTAGGAATGTGTGTCAGGAAATGAGAGACACTTCCACACTAAACCTAGCAGAAGAGAAGAAGAATTTAATCAAGAATGTAAATGACCAAGCAATCACATAGTACACTGAGATTTTATCCTAGAAACCCTTAACCGGGAAAACCAACATTCCTTGAGCATTCTGCTCTCTTGTTTTCTTATTCAATCTGAATAAAAGGTTACATGTCTAACCTTAGTCCAAACCTAAGACACAATCAACATCATACCCTCTTTCCCGCACAAGAACAACCCTCTAGCCAATTCGGCTTACATCTACATGACCAACAACCTACAATTTACTCATGCATTAACATATTTTACATTAGCCTTTACGACCTTACAATAATCCTCTTTATAAGATTTACAACAGGAAAACCCTAAATATTGGCACCCAAAAAATGGTTATAGATCCATGCAAATCATTGGTTACAAATCCCACAAATCCCAGGATTATATTACAGTTGAATCCAAGTCGGATTACTAGTCAACTACTAGTTGGCCTTCATTCGGTCTCTAGTCGGTCGTCTCACGCCCGCACTTCAACCTCTTTTTGGTTTACTTGCCATTAATATATTCGCCTTCGAATTTACTCGGTCAACTCCCTTGACCTTCGACTTGCTGTCAATCGACCTCGACCTTGACTCTTGTCGATCCACCTATACCTTTGATCGTCATTCGATCTACCTCAACTAGACTTTCACTGCAAAGAATATAACAACCAAACATTCTTCCACTTGTTGTATTCTTTACTGAAACTAGAGATTCTTGAACTTTCGTTCACAGACCTCGAGCAACAATTCTCATTACCTCTCTACAATAAGAGAACTTCACAACACTCACATACTTGGTCAACGAGTCTGCTATGTTTTCCAATATGTCTTCTTTCTCTAGTAGCACCTTGTTTCTTTCCACCATATCTCTTAGGAAATGGTATTGTACATCAATGTTCTTAGTCTTTGAATGATAAACATGGTTCTTTGCCAAAAAAATTGCACTTTCATTGTCGTAACTTACCTTCATAGCTCTCTTCTCAAACATGATCCCTGAACACAACCTTTGATTCCATACTGCTTCTTTTCTTCCATGTGTGGTCACCATGTATTCAACTTCTGTTGTTGACAAGGATATGACCGCTTGTCGTTTAATCATCTAGCTTATTGCTCCACCGAACATCTTGAAGACATATCTGCTAGTCAACGTTCGTCAATCTAGATATCCAACCCAGTCGACGTTGACAAATCCATGTACATTTAATTTACCATTGTTATCTCCGGGTCTTTCTTGGTAGCATATAACATAGTCCTTCATGCCACACAAATACCTGAATACTCTCTTGACAGTTGTCTAGTGCTCCTTTTCAGGTGTCGAAATGTACCTTCTCAATACTCCCACTACATGGGAAATGTTTGATCGAGTGAAAACCATAGCATGCATTATAATACCAACAAAAATTGCATAGAGAACATGTGTCGTGCCCTCTATTTATTCATGTTTCTTTGGACAATGTTCAACAATAATCCTTTTTCCCACATGAATTGGCACCTTCATCGGTTTGCAATCTTGCATGTTGAACCATTTTATAGATGTTTCAATACACTTCGTCTGATTCAACTAGATCTTTCTAACTACTCAATCTCTCTTAATCTCCATTCCTAGAATGGAGTTAGTTGCACCGACATCCTTCATTTAGAACTTGGAGGATAGCTGCTTCTTCACCTGCTTTATTGAGTCCATGTTGTTTCCAATCAATAACATGTCATCGAAATACAAAGCTACATATATGAAATCCCACCTTCTTCCTAGGAATATATGCAGTGATCAAATTTGCTTCTCACAAATCCAAAACTAAGTATGTATGTGTCAAATTATGGTACCACATCCTTGTCGATTTCTTTAGACCATAAAGGTATATTTTCAGTTTTCACACCGGCTCTTTCTTTCCCTTTACTACAAATCCTTCAGGTTGTTTCATGTAGATTTTTCTTCTAAGTCCCCATGCAGGAACGCTGTCTTCACATCCATTTGTTCTATATCTAGATCGAATGTTGAATCCAAAGACATTAGTTTTGCAATCGGGGAAAAATCTCTCTGAATTCGACTCCCTCGACTTGGGAATAACCTTTCACTATGAATCAAGCTTTGAACTTCTTGACTTGTCCTCGGAAATTCATCTTCTTCTTGAATACCCACTTGCTACCGACGAGATTTCTTCCACTAGGTAACCTTACTAAATCCCATGTCTCATTCTTGTGCAAGAATTCCATCTCTTCGACCATGGCGTCCTTCTAGAGTTTACCATTTTCTAAGTCGAATTCCTCACCGACCGACTTGGGCTCATTGTCGATGGAAATTAGCACGAATGCAGAACAAAAGTCGAGCGAACTATAAATTTCAACTGGTTTCTTATTCTTTCTGACCTCTTTACCATCGGAGCTAGTTGTTCCACCACTTCCTCAGATTTAGTTGACTCATTTGAATCATCTTCTTCTCTCCTTAGTTCAAACCACTCCATATAAGGATTATTCTCGTTTTGAACAACCTCCTCAAGCTCGGACTTTCCAAATTCTCTGAAGATCCCATCTAAATTGTACATTTTTCTCCTTGATGCATGATCCCAAAGATTATATCCTTTCATTCCTTCTTTATATCCAATGAAAATACATTTGACTTCCTTCTTGTCCATCTTTCTCCTCTTTTCCTTGGGAACATGCAAAAATGAATCACAACCAAATACTTTGAGGTGTGCCACCGAAGGCGTATTACCTGACCATACCTCATGTGGAGTTGTGTTTACTAGCACCAATGAAGGAGACATATTCACCCGATATCTTGCAGTGTTGACTACCTCCGCCCATAATTCTTGTGCGAGCCCAACACCACTAAGTATGTGCCTTTCCTTATCCATCAATGTTCTGGTGATCCTCTTAGCAACTCCATTTTGTTGTGGGGTATATGGTGTTTTATTTTATTGTTCTATGCCACATTGCTTACATCAATGATCAAATTATTTTCCATAGAATTCACTACCGTTGTCAGTTCTCAACACTTTAATCCTTTTCTCTGTCTAGTTTTCTACAAGATCTTTAAACTCCTTAAATCTGTAGAAAACCTATGATTTCTTCCTTAGTAAATATATCCATGTCTTCTTGGAAAAATCATCTATTAAGGAAACATAATACAGGGATCCCCCAAGTGAAGGCACTATAACCAGGCCAAACACATCACTATGAACCAGTTCTAGAATCCCATTTTCCCTTCTTGCTACAGATGGGAACCTCACCCGAATTTGTTTTCCATATATGCAATGTTCACAAAACTCAACCTATAAACCACATTCAAGAAACCCTTCGACCATACCTATGTTGTGCATAGCTCGAAGTCATTTTTCTCCAATGTGTCCCATCATCTCGTTTCATAACCTGGTCGGGTCGATTTTATCATGTCTTGTCGAGTAGGGTTGTACCAACTTAGCTAGAGTCGATTTGAGTTGGGTCGACGTCAAGTTGAGTCGAGTCACAGTGGAGACAATTTCAGAAGAAATGATGTTGTTGCATCCAGTCGATTCAACATTCCCTAACAACTTGTATAGGGTATCAATCCAAACTCCTTTTGTTAAGACCATCACACCTCTGACCATATTGCACGAATCCTTCTGAAACATATTATGCACGCCTGCATCACTCATATTGCTGACATATATCAGGTTTATTTCCAAACCTAGAATGTGTAACACACCTAGAAGGGTTCTTTTCCTCCCATCCTGCAGTGTTAGGCGAACTCTTTCTCTTCCAACAATTATGGTTGTCGATTCGTCCCCCAATAACACATCATCCCCATCATATCATTCATGTTCACATAACCATTGTTTATGTGGTTTCATATGATAGGATTTTCCTGAGTCGATTAACCAAACATATTGATCTGATTGTGTACTAGTCGATGCTAGGTATACATTAACTCCCTTATTTGGGCTTGTCTTTCTGTAATTCGACTCCTTCTCGTCGGATACAACACTGAGTTTTTTTGCCTTCGACTTACAATCCTTTTTATAATTCCCAGCTTTACAACACTTCTAGCATCTTCATGTCGACTGACCCGAGGATTTAGATCTAACCTTCGACTTGAACTTTCTACCGAAGAATTTGCCTTTATATCTGTCTACTGGTCAACCTCCCACTACTAGAGAATCTTTGGTCGATCTTTCCATGTTGTTCCTTCTCATTTATTCCGAAAACAAAGAAGAAACCATGTCCTCTAGCACTAGTGTTATAACCCTAAAATGCACCATACAGGTTTACCTGGCATCAGGCCAACTCATGCCTTTTCCTAGCCAAAGCCATGCTGAGTAACTCCTCAAAAAACCACTCAAAACAAGCAACCCGCGCCCTAACTTCTCACCGGGCGCGGGCATCCGCTTGCTGTCCTCTTACTGCACGCGGGTATCCGCGGGCTAGCCTAAAACAGCCCGCGAGTACCTAACAATGCAAAAAATCAGGGAAGTTTCCGTCGAGACTCGGGGCTTTTTGTCAGTTAACTGAAACT
>ML830906.1:1202-37750 GCA_009831015.1 Picea engelmannii | reverse complement strand
TCAGAATCGTGGAACGGTGACCGACCTCAGAAATCATTGTAAGTTGATTTGTATTGAAGCTAATGAAAAAAGATACTTTTCCCGTCCCGCATACATGAATCTCATATATGATATTTGATTTATGTTTTTATCTCTAACCCTATAATAGATCAATAGCATGCATGCATAGTATTGTTTGATTGCAGGAAGCTTTGTGGAAGGAGTAGCAGCGGCAAAATGACAAGAAATTCAACGGAGGATCTACTTCAGCCGTCAGAAAAAGGTTGGTTTATTCTTCTCTTGTATGCATGTGAAGAAAGAGGTTTCAGATTCGGGTAGAAGGTCAAAAGTTAAGTCTTAAGGGTCATTTTCTGCGTATGAGTTTAGAGCCATAGCTTATTAGTCCGTAGGGTAGAAATACCCAACAACAACTAGTGTGGTTGTATTACTTCCAATAGCCATGACTAAGCTATCCCAGGAGTCTGGAAAAGAACATAATAGGATGACACACTTCTCCTCATCAGTGATCTAATATCCACGAACGATAACTGGATCAACATGGTATTAAACAAACTTAAATGCTCAGTCACCAAACTACCATCACTCATTCTCATAAGATATAGTTTCTGTTGGCCCTTGACCAAGTTTTGGGAGGTCCTTAGTCAAGTTTGACCTATTTTGGGGACTTCGATAGCCTGTCGAAGGTAGAGCGCAAGACGAAGAAAATATCATAGGATCTTGGCCCCTTTTTCGGTCCTTTTTGGGATTTAGGATTATGTAATCAGTATGGGATGTCAGCCCATGGGTTTACCCATGCTTAGGCCTATTTTGTAATGTATAAATAAATGTCTAGATGATGTAATGAAGAGTCAGTAGTCATATGTAAGTATGCTAAGTGCAAGTATGGATTATAGATGCTCTGTGCATACTATGAGAGACTTGCAAAGCTAAGTGCAAGTGGTTGTAACAGACTGTGGAAGGCTTTGTGTTGTAACACAAGGAAGCATAATCTAGCGAGGTGCACAGATCTCCTGTCCTCTGCGAAGTAGGGTTTTTGTGGCTCTGTGCCTGTAACTGATTGAAGAAGCTAACAAAGAAGACAAAGAGTTGGTGGACGTAGCCCCAGGGTGGGGGTGAACCACGTATATGCTGTGTTGCTCTGCTTTGTGAAATGTGTTGATGTGCTTATATGTTAATGTGCTTAGTGCTTTAGTATAGATGAATAGTCTGTCGATGCTTAGTGCTTAATAATATAGATGGATGTTAAATCTAAATTATATACATGTGCTTAGTGCTTGAATCTGTTAAGATCTGATCTGTTTCATCATGCTAAGTGCTATTAGATGTGGATCTGGTTGAATACTACGATGCTTTGTATTTAGGGTTTGTCTGCACTGTTACTATGAACCGAATATCGATGAATGCTCGCTACTAAGTGCTCTGTTAAGTATTAGAATCACATATCTGTGTTCCAACTAAGGTTGTAGACATTGGAGTCCTGCAACCACCCCTTACTCTACCTTGGGTGAGACTTCATATGCTTCGCAGGTGTTGCCAAAAGGGCTGGTAGTTAGGGTTTTGTTGGTGCGTTGTTGTAGCATTGAACCTTAGGCCTGCCCCTGTGCCAACAAATGGTTTTGTTGCTGGGACCTGAAACTGTGATTGCTAGGAACTGAGGAAAGAGGAAGCTTTGTTCGAAGATCCGACCTGAAATTGTGAAAGCTCTGTGCATAGATCTGTCGCTCTAGTGTGCAGTATTCTACTCGATCTGTGAAGTTCCATGCTAAGAAAAGAGGTTAGATTTGAAGAAAAGAGGTAAGATCTGGGAGCTTTGTGCCTTGATAAAGGTGAAAGTGAGACTAAAGAGGTAAGATATGCAAATCTCTATGCTCTGATACAGGTAAGAATAGTGAAAAGTTTTTATATCTCAAAGATTTGTGCTCTATATAAGTAAGATTAGTGTAAATTTTTGTTTCTAAAGTATGGATCTAGGTATGTTTGATAAGATTTGACCTAGCTTGAAAACTAGGACATTGATAGATGAAAGAAGATTTGATATGAATAGATCTGATAAGAATAATGAAAGATATGTTATACCTATGCATAGAAAGAATGTTTGGATTAACAAATGGATGCAGGATCCTAGAAAGAATTTTTTGCAGGTTAGTGCGCAGTACAGGAAAGACTTGGGATCATTTAAAAGAAAGAGAGGACTAACCCTTTGTTACAGTTGCAAAATACCGGGACATCTGACTAAGGAATTCCCTTGTAGAAGATCTAGTTGCCTCTGTTGCAAAGCTCTAGACCATGAAGTATTGGATTTCCCTAGAATGATTGCTAAGATTGAAAGCATGAATATGAGACAAGAAAATCCTCAGGCAGATCTAGAAACTAAGATTATGACAGAACCCCAGAAAGAATCAGAGAAAGTATTGCTACAAATAAAAGAAACCATGAATGACCACCAACATATCAACTTATCATAGATCTTCAAAGAAAAATAGTACATTGAAGCAAGAATAGGGGACTTCGACATTGACTGTGTTCTGGATGAGGAAACACAGGTGAATATCATGATCGAAAAAACTTGGGAAATTCTAGGAAAGCCTACTATGATTCCTTCATTGGGAGGAATACAATTATTTAGAGGAAAGTTGATAAGCCTATGTGGAAGACTTACCCATATATCTATGACTGCTCATGGAGTTTCGAAAAAAGAATAATTTGAAGTTGTTAAATTTATTGAGAACAACGCTCCATTTGCTATGTTACTAGGAAGACCTTGGATTGAAGGAGATCAGGCCAGAAGGAAAGAAAAAGAAGTCTTAGAGAATAAGAAACAAGAGTTAAAAGATTTCATGACTAGGAAGATCACACACTTGATTAAAAAATAGGAGAACATATCGAAACCATTTGGAATAAGAATTGGATGTCAAAGTTACAAGAATATCATAGGACTCCGAGAAGACTGCATTACCTACTCCAGATACAAATGAAGTATTACCCCTGATTTCTAGGAAAGAATTTCAACAACGCGAAGTTACTATGCCAAGAGGAGATAAGAATTAGAATGGAAAAAAGAATACCGAGACGAAGCTCACTGGGAAAAGGGATAGAAAGTTAAGTAAGAAGAGAGCTCGGACCGAAACGTTACAGAAGGTTCTAGAGGGGACTTCGTAGAAGAAAAATTTGAAAAATTGGAACTTCGTCGGAATATCATAACAACGTCACATGGCACTTCACCATGGCAAAGCTATATAACTGTTCGGAGAAATATAACCATTAGAACGACACCCCGAACGGGAAGAAAGACATTTATGGTAAGACAACTCGCCACGAGATCGTTGGGACCACGCCATAATAGGCATAACTGAGTTAATGAAGGCTTCTTACCCGTTGCAATCGATCTGTTGCCCAACTATCTATTTATCCTGTCGTGCCATGCACTGAGAACACTTTTGTTAACTGTGAATTTGAGCCCGCAGACTAGTTGGTTTCACATAGTGATCATCGCGCTTTTTCCATCTATCCCATTGCATTGAGAAAATACTCCCCAAACCCGAGATTGTAACCATGAGCATGTATTTCGGACGAGTTCAGCGCTGCAGAGAAAGTTTTCGAAGAATTTCTCATCGACCTCATGACTTAAAGAGTAATGTCGATGTCTGTAGGTGTACAAGCGTCGTCAACGAGAAGAGTGCAAGCCTCCCCGTTGACTGCTCG
The DNA here is from genome assembly GCA_009831015.1 of Picea engelmannii. Lineage (NCBI taxonomy): Eukaryota > Viridiplantae > Streptophyta > Pinopsida > Pinales > Pinaceae > Picea > Picea engelmannii. The sequence goes on along the minus strand of ML830906.1, from coordinate 34,048 downwards.
CAGATCAGGTCCATCTCGACTGACAGTAGAGAAGAGAACCAAACAAAGAGATGATCTAGCCAATGCGAATTTGATTCCATCTATATTACCTGACTATATCCTGCCTCTAGCTGACACGGTAAGTTGTGATAGTGTACCTAGAGATTTCGAGTACACCATGGTCACTGCATACCTCCCAAAGGGGATACACGTAGTTCGAGCACAGCAAGACAAGATCGCAACGTTAAAGTTCAGTGACATCAACCTTGGAGATCGCAAGAACCACAGTATGCTCGCCCCGTATAAATACCTAACCAGGACAAAGGGAAAGAATTCAAAGATAATCCCTCAGCAGTGGACTATGGACCTCGCGCAGTCCACCCTCTTAAATGTAATGAAGATACCGCACTTTGGAAGGCACCAGGATGTTAATGCGTGCATTAAGATCCTACTGTCGTGCTTCCATGGTGGATACGTATGGCTAGACCATCGTATTATAGTTGATCCGACGTTGATCCATAGGATCACAGGGTTGAGTATGCAAGGACCTGACCCACAAGAGTTCTACCTAGGAATATCCACAGATCGCGTGCTAGCACAGAAGATTAAGGACACATACGATGATGTCGAGAAGGGGATGCGAGGCTACAAAGTAGCCTCCATCCAGAATGGTGCAGTACTCCTAACATGTCAGTTAATAGCTGGAAATATGGTATGCAAGAATAGACCTACACAGGTCATGGGCTTCGTTGTCGACCTCACAGGGAGGTGTGTAGAAGGTTTACAGATGAACTGGGCGAAGTACCTGGTGAATTAGCTCGAGCTAGACTACCTTGAAGCACAGGATCAGGGCTACGAGTTCCAATTCAGCTGGCTCCTGATCCTTATCGCCTTTGTTTCCTGGGAGATGTTGGAAGGTGAGACCTTCCTGGATATTGAAGCTTTCAAGCCGCTTGCTGCGAAGTTCAACACACTTTGATATTCGAATGCTATGAACAAACAGTGGCAGTCGAACTTTTTTTTTCATACCTACTACCTTCAGCTGAAGAGAGCCATCGAAGCTGAGCCTCGCATGACCCCGAACACCTTACAGAGATTTCGACCTCTGATGAAGTTCAGTGCAGATCGACATTTCATTTACATTATAGCGTGAGCCGATGAACACAAGCAACAACTCCAGTCGTACTATAAACTTACAGAAGAGGACTTGGAGGAGATCACTAAGGACTGGCCCGCAGACCTCCTTATCCCTGTTGACCCTGCAGAGATGTCTGACCCTGAGACAGACAACCCAGAGGCCACTCACAAGGAACAAAACACACCCGAAACCAGCAGAAGAAAGAAGACTGAAGAGGTCCAAGATTTAAGCAGCGCCTCAGGGAAGATTGCTTCCATATCACTTGAGTGAGGAGGTGATGACGATGTAAAAGAGGTGAAGGATAGAGAAGATGAACCAAATAAAGGCGAAGTAACATCGCCCAAAAACGAGGTTGACCCCTTGAAGAAGAGGAAGGTTTCTCCCCCGAAACCTTCTTCCCAGAAGAAATCAAAAGTCGCCATGACCAAGATGAAGACCGTGCTTACTCCTGATGAATTTGACTTCCTCATAGTAGCTCTAAACGACACTTCACTGAAAATCATGGAGAAACAAGAAGCCAATCAGGAGGAAATGTACGATAGATTTGAGGTCGAACTCCGAGGAGTGCAGCAGGCTCTTCAGTCCGGTCGCGCAGTCTCCACTATGCCCCTGCCATCGGGAGAACTAGAGCTAGGGGATGAGCCAACCCAACTCCGCTGATAACTCATGCAGTCGAAGCTCGTCTTCGTCGCGCACAAGAAGAAGAAGAACAAGCCACCCATGCCTTAAAGCAAGTGTAAGGAGTACTTGTATAATAGCGCCGACTTGCAGAGCAGGAGAATATTGCTCTCCAGACGAAGTTTGATGAGGAGAAAGAGCAATTGCAGTAAGAAAAGGAACAATTACTCGGAGGGCAACTCGAGGTCAAAGAAGCATTCAACAGAGCACTTCACTCTATGACAAGCTTAGAGCCACAGGTGGAAGACCAGGTTGAGCATCAAGTAGAGTAGCTCGCAGAAGCCATCCAGCAACTGCAACGATGAATAGAAGATTTAGAGCTCCACACTGACCTGATACCCTGTAGGATGTAAGGGACCAAAGACAAGCGACTGCTTGAAGAACAGTCGAAAGAATAAAGGCTCTTGCCATGGAATGCAAGCAACTCAGTGACCGTAGTTCCTAGACTTATGAGAAAATCACTGAGAATGAAGAACTGAAGGCACTTGAGTCGTAGCTCCAGGAGATGAAGTATCAAGCAGAGACAATATAGGCGTAGTTGAAGCCCCTGTCGGCCGTGGAAAGAATGAAACGATCCCAGGAGCAACACACTTCCTAGCAACAGGTTCACATCATTAAGAGAAAAGTCATGGAAGTGACTCAGAGGCTCCAACCTGTATAAGATGAGGCTTACCAACTGTTCACAGAGATCGAAGGCTAAGGAGAAGAACCAGAGAAAGTTATTGCTATAGTAGAACAACGCCTAGAAGGACCATGAACGAGGCAGTCATCCAAGAGTTCACTGAACAGGAAGCCATGGCACAACAACAAGTCAAAGCAGCTCGAGGCTTTTGAAGCAGAACTAATCATATCAAAGTGACTCGGGATGAGTCACAGGTGAGTGTTGGGGGCCTGTTGGCCCTTGACCAAGTTTTGGGAGACCCTTAGTCAAGTTTGACCTATTTTGGGGACTTCGACAGCCTGTCGAAGGTGGAGCGCAAGATGAAGCGAAGATCGTGGGATATCGACCCCTTTTTGGGTCCTTTTTGGGATTTGGGATTATGTAATGAGTATGGGATGTCGACCCATGGGTTTACCCATGCTTAGCCCTATTTTGTAATGTATAAATAGATGTCTACACGATGTAATGAAGATTCAGTAGTCAGATGTAAGTATGCTAAGTGCAAGTGTGGATTGTAGAAGCTTTGTGCATACTGTGAGAGACTCGCAAAGCTAAGTGCAAGTGGTTGTAACAGACTATGGAAGGATTTGTGCTGTAACGCAAGGAAGGAGGATCTAGCGAGGTGCACAAATCTCTTGTCCTTTGCGAAGTAGGGGTTTTGTGGCTCTGTGCCTGTAACCGATTGAAGGAGCTAATAAATAAGACAAAGAGTTGTCGGACGTAGCCCCAGGGTGGGGGTGAACCACGTATATGATGTGTTGCTCTGCTTTGTGCAATGTGTTGATGTGCTTATATGTTAATGTGCTTAGTTCTTTAGTATAGATTAATAGCTTGTCGATGCTTAGTGCTTAATAATATGGATGGATGTTAAATCTAACTTATAGACATGTTCTTAGTTCTTGAATCTGTTAAGATCTGATATGTTTCATCATGCTAAGTGTTATTATATGTGGATCTGGTTGAATACTGCGATGCTCTATATTTAGGGTTTGTCTGCGCTGTTACTAAGAACCAAATATTGATGAATGCTCACTACTATGTTATCTGTTAAGTATTAGAATCACAGATCTGTGTCCCAGCTAAGGTTACAGACACTGGAGTCTTGCAACCACCCCTGCCTCTACCTCGGGTGAGACTTCATTTGCTTCGCAGGTGTTGTGGAAAGGCTCGGTGGTCAGGGTTTTGTTGGTGCGCTGCTGTAGCGTTGAACCCTGGGTTTGCCCCTGTGCCAACAGTTTCTTTTTGAGAAACAACTTATTTACTAGAGATTTTGATTGGTATAAGATTTCCATCTTGTCCCACAGTTTCTTGACCAAATATTCACTTGAGACATTCAACATCACCGAATCTGCAAGACAAAATCGAATCATACTTTTTGCTCTTATTTTGAGTTTCTCCCATTCTTCCATCTACATGCCTGTCGTCTGGGTACCTGGACAGATCGTTGTCGATTTTTCTCTATCTACAAGAAGATACTCCATTTTAAGCTTCCAAAGTTCAAAATTCTGGCCATTGAATTTTTCTATCTTTATTATGGAACTGCTCACCATTCTTTACCATGATATTTAACACAATTTATGACTTATGACTCGTACTGTACCTAGGGTTTAGTTCTCATATTCAATATTGGTAAATCAAGATTTGGTATACTCGCCAAAGAATAACACTGCTCTGATAACTCACTTGTCAGGACAGTCCTAAGCTTTGATACCACATATTAGGAAATGAGAGACACTTCCACACTAAACCTAGCATAAGCGAAGAATAATTTAATCAAGAACATAAATGAACAAGCAATCACACAGTACATCGATATTTTACCCTGGAAACCCTTAACCAGGAAAAGCAACATTCCTTGAGTGTTCTGCTCTCTTGTTGTCTTATTCAATCTAAATAAAAGTTTGCATGTCTAACCTTGTTCCACACCTAAGACACAATTGAAATCATACCCTCTTTTTTGCACAAGAACAACCCTTTAGCCAACCCGTCTTACATCAACGTGACAAAAAATGTACGATTTACTCATTGATCCAGGTGGATATTGGTGGCAACCCACCTATTCCATTGGCTTGGAATTTGTTTTTCCACCTTGGCAGTTTTCAATAGTTTTTCGAGTTCCAAACTTTCGAGGCCATTATGAGGCCCTAAACGACATTTTTTGGGGATTTGCGGCCCAAGTGACTGCCAAAGGCATTGACCTGGGCCAATAGAAAAATGTTCTCAGTTACACATTTCCAACGGGATCGTTCACCTAAAACAAAGATTGTATGCAAAATTTACGACCCCGGGAAGTTGATGCACTAACTTACCCAAATGGGGCCCACATGACTTTTGGTGTTTCATCTCCTTGGGTTAGGTTTGTGGATGTCTAGGGTTTTTGACATTCCTGATTATTGTAAAAAGGCCTTGAGAGCCTCATTGTAACCATATTCTTGTGAATGAGAGCAACCGCCACATTTCTTATCAGAGATAAGCTACCACCATTCCAACAAGCTTGTTTTCCACTACATTTTACAGTTTCAACTTATTTCCTTATTGAATAGAAAACCAGTTTTACTGTATCTCTGTTATTCTGTGTTAATCATCTTTTAATAACCTGTATTCATTTTTCTCTGATCATTAAATCCGGATCAGTGGTATCAGAGCGGTCTGCTTCTTGTTGTCTTAATGCATGTCCCCAACGAGGTCAGGGTACAAAGAATTGGGTCTCGAGCTTGTTTATCTTGAGGAAAAAAGCTCTCGCATGCCCAAGCGACCTCTCATGGAAGGAGAAAAGAAAGATGACGGGACATGAGATCCTTTCAAAATGTTGCTTGAGGAAGCCCTCACGTAACAGAGGAATGAGATGATGGATAGTTTCGCGCAAATCTTTCGACGACTACCAATAGGCGACGCATCTTCCTCAAGCGGAGGTGCCGCCCCCTTCAAGGTACAAATCAACTTTGATATTCCTATATTTGAAGGTTAGATAGACGCAGATGTTGTAGACAAGTGGCTAAATCTACTAGAAGGGTATTTTCCTATCCATAAATTTTCAAATAGAGAAAATATTACTTTTGCGCTCCTCAAAGTCGTTCCCCATGGAAAATATTGGTGGGAAAATTTCTGTGAGTAAAAGGAAACATAGGAACCCTCACTATTTACTGTCGTGGCCACCTAGGAATCCTTCATGGATGCTACTAAGGAACAATTCTACCCTATCAGAAGTTATGATGACTTGTATACCAAATGGACCATACTGTGGTAAGAAAGAGACCAAGCAGTGCCAGAGTTCACACATATCTTCCATACCTTACGCACCAAGCTGGGTATCAAAGATTCAGAGCGACATTTAGTGCTCAAGTATCGCAGTTCTCTGCATAGATACATCCAAACTGAAATGAAATTTCTAGATATCTCGTCCTTGGGCGCTGTTTATCTATATGCCTTCAAAATCGAGCACAAGATCAAACAAAAGATGCGACAATTTGGGCCTGGGAACCCCTCACAACAAAATCTAGGAAAGGGCGGCCCCAACCCACAAAACAAAGGACATAGCAAATATGGACAGTATCAGGACAACCAGTCCAAGCCACAAGCAAAGAAGGACACCTTTGTGACACGGGACACTAACCAATACATATTAGTTAAACTTACATATAGTTCAAACATATTAATTTTGTATAGAATTTACAAAGAACTTGTCTTTTTAACATATTAATTTTGTATAAAATTTATAAAGAACTTGTTTTTTTTTTCCTTTTTGGATGTGTTATCATTGTGTCGATCATAATGTTTTTTACTTGAACTATTATCACACATTTTTTTTATCAATATATATTATGTACCATTAAATACACAAGCTATTAAATGTATTTTTAAATAAATCACATAATTTTCTACAATTTTTTTTACGGTGCGCTTTCATAATATAAAAACTATAAATTACAATGGTGCAATATGTATCATTATCAGCAACACTCCAATAGAAGAAAAAAAAAAAAAAAATTACACATCGATGAATAGTTTTTTTTAATTATGTTGCAACATTACCGGTGCATTTTATCTGAAGGTGAAACAATGTGTTATATTCAATCAATCACACCTATTACTTGAAACCATTAAAAAAAAACATGATAGGGCTGAGAGGGTTTGGATTCGATGCATCACATGTCAAATGTTTTTTATATGGAAACACAAACCCTTTAAATCTAAAATGCCTAAAATGAAAAGTTGTAATTATGAATTAATAGAGGGAGTTAAACCGTAAGGTGAAATTTTGCAGTCACATAAGCAAGATGAAGAAAGGGTTTAAGGTAAGTATGATTTTTTTTTTTGCTTTTTTGTTAATCTGAATTTTAATTAAATATAAATAGAGATACAAATTGTAAATTTTTTTTTTATTAAAATCAAGAGTAAAATTTAAAATTTTTACTATGTAGGGTTTTGAGTGAATCACAAAACCCTTCAAAATTCGATTTTCTGAAAAAATTTATTTCTCCAAAAGGGTTTTGAATGAATCACCATACCCTTCAAATTTTGATCATTTTCAAATAAGTCTCATTTCCAAAGTATTGATCGGTTGCTCCTCAATGCTCCCCTGTAAATTTTGGCAAAATAATAAAATATTGAATAGCTTAATACCTAGGAAAGATTTTATGAAAATAATTTTAAATAAATCACCATAACCTTCAAATTCTGATCTTATGAATAATCATGTTGTTCCAAAGTATTCTTCTTCTCCAAGGTGCTCTCCATTATATCTCTCTTGAAAATATCTCCACTGTAAATTTTGGTAAAATAATGAAACAATGAATAGTTTTTTACTATTTAAATGACTTTATGAAATTAGATTTTAAATTGCCGTTCATTTTTGAAAGGTAAAAAAACAAATTCGTGTTTTTTTCTGAAGTTTTTCGAAACCTCAGTGTGTCTATTAATATAACAGATTGGTGCGCTGTTGTATAAAACACTCCGGTGCACTTAAAAGTTTTGTAGCACCGATATTCGATAATTCTTTTTAATTTATTTATGAACCGATGCAACTCGTAAATAAATTCCCCGATGCTTTATATTGTTATATACACACTAGTGTGTGTTGTTTAAATAAGCACGCCATTATGCTTTCAATGTTATTTGAATTTTATTTGCACAAAAAATAGTATATTCATATTAAATTATCTTTTAGGATGCATCCACATGAATTGCAGTACTTCATAGTATACATTTTCCACTTAAAGTCGACTTATTCTTAAAAAAATATTATTGAATTTGCTCAAATGTAGGGAGAAATACTTATAACATCAAATGGTCAATTATTCAAATTCTAGCCCGTTCCATATTGCTCAAATCTCGTCGCAGAGATCTCCCTTTCCATCTCTAGTAAGTTCAAATTTTATTTATATTTCGATTATCTAATTGAATTTATTTTATTTATCCTTGTCAATATGAATAAAAATGTATCCAAATTTGCAGGATCCCAATTCAAATTTGAATTTAGATGCAAATAACATTCCACTAATTCAAAAACGTCGAAAGCTCTTATCAAGAGAAACATATCACAAGCAGTTGGTAGATGAAAATGGACAACTGCTTTACACTATCAATAGTAAGATGCCATCTTCTAGTCACAATCCTCAGTCATCGACGATAATAATTAATGTTGGGTATAATGTAATTTGAACAAACAAATTGCATTGTGCTTACTAATATCATGGATGTACTAATGTTTCTTTATTTTTCAAATTAAGATTTTGATGATGAGCGACCTACCTATCATCTTCCATTTCACACCACTACAATGTCAAATCGAGAGAAGACTACAATAAGAGCACAACCCATAGAGGAAGCATACAAAGAATGGTTGAATCAACTACCTATTCAATTCCCACTACGTCCATATTCACCAATTAGGAATGATTACAACAATAGTAGTTCTTCACAACTTGGAAATGGAGTCAATGAAATAGAGGTTGGTATGGATGATTATTTACCAGATACAATTGCCATGGAGACATTGGTGTTAGATTCATTCCAGAACAATGAGCGATTGCATGATGCTCATATCATGATACCTTATTTGAAAGACTGAAATATGCTTCCACCACCCCTCTCTTTGGACCTATCCGGTCAATGTCTACCCAGCTATGGACAACAATGCTACTATACAACTTGAAAGCAATTTTTGGCATGTCAAATGCATGTTTCTCGACAATATTGAGGTAATTGACCATCATTGAGTCCCTAATAATTTGAGAAATATTGTCACACAATCAACGTTAAAAATGATGGATTTTATGAACTTTAAATGACATTGTACATTTCTATTTCCCATTAACTGCAAGTTATTCAAAGATAAGTTTCTTCCAAGTGATAATGTCTTGTCCGATAGCTGCGAAGAAGCAAAGTAGATGTTGAAAATATTGGGTGTTCATTACATATCATATCATGCATGCTTGAATGATTGTATTCCATATAGAGTAGAATTTGAATACAAAGAGATATGTCTAAAATGTGGGCATAAAATCTATCATAAATAAAATAAAAGGGGTAAATCACATGGTCCTCCTCATAAAATATTGAGGCACATTCATGTAATCCCATGGATTCAAAGGCTCTTTGATTGAAAATAATTAGCTATGTTGCAGTGATTACATTCCTCGCACAAAAGTGATTCAGGATTTATACGAATCCAAACATATTCAATAGCCATGAATCATATAGAGGATACATGGCCCGAAAAATTCAAGGATGAAGTATGAAGTCTATGACTCAACCTAGCCATGGATGTCGCAAACCCATATTCCCTCCAAAACACCAACTATTCTGTTTTTCCTATAGTAGTGATTAATAACAATATCCCCCCATGGTTGTCCATGAATAATGAACATCTGGTGTTGGCTCTTATAGTCCCTAGTAGAAGACAAGTAAAGAATATGGATGTCTACCTACAACCATTGATACATGAATTGAAGGAATTATGGGAAGGGATACATGTATACGATGTATCAAGACCCATCGCAACAAAGAGGATTTTTACGTTGTATGGAATATGTGATTACACCACACATGATTATCCAGGCTTAGGAGTTTGCTTTGGTAAATTACATGTTTATATACGTAAAAATATTTTTGTCATATTTAATTCGTTGCGATTTTTCTAATCTTCGACGCTAGCATGCTCCGTAGACATTAATAATTTCTCAGGTCTTGTAACAAAATGATATCATGGATGTAAATGTTTTGGAACTTCTCTGAATCCTAGGTGGTCTAAACATCTATGGAAGAAAGTGTACGGATTCTCCAACATATTCCTCCCACAACAAAACCCTTACAGAAGAGAAACATCTTCTTTCAATGGTAAACCAAACAGAACCCAAAGGCCTGCAATAATGATGCCATCAAAATGGATTAGAGCATATGCGAGAGACAAGGATAAGGAGATTACAGAAATGTTCGATTCAAATGGGGAGCCTATGTTCGATGATACAAAATTTTTCGATGCCTATGTTGAGAAATTTACCATTGGGATGAAAAGGAAATCTGTCTTTTATGAGCTCCCATATTGGGAGCATATTAAGATTTACCACTTACTATATCCCATGCATGTATTTAAAAATGTTTCATATTCTTTATGGAGGAACATATCATCAAAATAAAGTGACACATTGGCTGTTAGGAGAGATCTTATTTCTTCAAAACGTAAAAAGAAGCATTGGCCAAGAAAATAAAAGTAGAGAAGTTGGTCCCTCTTGTTCTTTCAAAGAAGGTGATGTCTCATGGATATTTAAGAAAGCTAATATTTCTTTGGAAAATGAATTTATATTGGGTGTGAAAGTGCCTTCTTTATATGGGTCTTCACTACGACATAGATTCACTGTGGAAGACCATTTTTTGGGGTTAAAATCACATGACCATTTGAACCATCTAAAAGTACGTATGTCAAAAACATGATTTTATTATTTTTTTTATAAATTCATGCCATGTGATAAAACATAATTAATTTTTTATGTGTTTACTTTGTGGTGTCATTATCCTCTTCTCATGCATGGGTGTGTGAACCATGACTTCCCCTGTGACCTACAACGTGCCATCAAGAGATAGTTGAGATTGTTTATATGTTTGAGAAGGAACTGTCGATGAGTTTCATGGACTTGCAGGTTCATATTCTAATTCACCTATTAGATAAGGTTGAATTAGTTGGAGTGATCTCCTGTCGTTGGATATTATTCTTAGAGAGGTACATGAAGAAATTGAAAGGATTTTTTTGACAAAGGGAAAACCCGAAGGGGCCTATGGAAAAGGGGTTCATATCATATGATTCTTTCTATTATTCTAGTGAGTAAATCAAGCAGATCGACAACACACCAAGTGCAGTGATTTGGGATGACGAAAGGGATGAAGATGAAAGAGAAGGGGAGCTTCCCCAAACGAATGGAAAAAGGCGCTTGATAAAGAGTAGGTCACTTAATGTTTGTCAAATTTCTACACAGTTACTGTTCACACTGAACATCATAATGTATATTTTGATCTGATACGTACTATATGTCGGTTTAATTTCATATATATATATATATATTAGGGAATTCAGAAATTGATGCCATCAATAAATTCATTCTTTACAATTTGGAGGAAACACAATCGTGTGTCGCATTGTATGAAGAAAATAGTTGGAACTGGGATAGTGACAGGAAATAATTTAGATGGTTTAATGGTAGAAGTGTGCCTTATCCTGATCATTAAAAAGAAAATATGCTAATTATATGCCCCAACAGTTGGGTTGTTGACCAAGTCAGAGAGAAATACTGTGCATCTAATCGTTACCCATGTGCTGAAGTGGATGCACTAAACATAGGGATTGGGTACAACAATTCAGTGATAATCTCTTTGTGTACAGTTTTAACTTCATAATGTAACGTTGAATTGTAATGTCTATATTTTATATTTTATTGGTCGGCTTATTAAACACATGACACTGTGATTTTTTCACTTGTTAATAGGTGCATTTGTTCCCATCTATGTGGGCATATGAACATCATTTTCGCATAGAGGAAGCCGACGATGGACGCATGACACAAGACTGTGGAGTGGAAGTCGAGTTTGACCAATCTAGTCGTGCTAACCATTGCGATCAAAACCTAATACAGGGGACGTTAGGTTATGTTGGAAAGATACAAGAGATCATTCGAGTGGACTTATAATCTTTCCAATGTGTTATTTTTAGGTGCAAATGGTGGGACATCTTTTATCGAAATAATGTAAAGGAAGATCACAATAGTGGAATGATATGTATCAACTCTAGAAAGATGTGGGATGAAGCTAAGGAGCCTTATGTTTTCCCAAAACACTAGAACCAAGTGTTTTTTTACCCAAATGTGTTGGATAGGGATTGGTGGTTCGTATTAAGACATGACCCTAGATCAAACCATATTTTTTTAGAACAACAGTGTTATCATGCCAAGCAAGGAAGATAATGAGGGTGATGACAACAAAGAATGATATGTACATGTTTTATTTCATATTTAACACTGTTGTTGTATCTTTTGGTTATCTTTATTTTGCTAATTGTATTGTTTTTTATTCATCTTGTGATAGAGGAAATGTTAAGTTAATTATAACAAATCTTTGAAGAATTTTAGTTGGTTAACATTCAGTTTGATGTGTAATGTGTTTGTCTCTCAAATTATTTGTGATTGCATGGAATGATTGATTGAAATAGAATTTTATATTGTTATTTGAACATATTTATATGTCGTTGCATGTTTAATTATATACAATTTTAAGACTTATTATCATGATAAAGTCGTAAGAATTATTATCATGTTCAAAAAGGCCTCAAGGTGTTAGATGGTTGACTCTTTACCAACATGTTATAGAAACATTGAGACTTAAAAAAGAGCATAGTAACAATGTTGTACTTAGAATTCTGATGTGTATAGAAGGTGTAATTTATCCATTTATTAACAATCCTCTTACCCTTGGACACACTCAGGGACTTGTATAAAACACTTTTGTTAGTGATATGACTTTGATACTTATATCTCTTAGGGAAATAATTTTAAGATTTGCATTGTAATTCATTTCTTGAGCATTTGAGTTCTGAATATATATATTTTTTTGTAAGTCAATGTAGAAATCTATATTACTTGTAGAAAATATGATACAAAATGGGAATCCTGGTCTGCCTAAAAGGAAACCAAACTAGGGGAACCTTGTTGTTGGTTTTGATAATCACTCTAGAGGTATCTAGTCTGCCAAAATTTGAAACTAGACCAAACCTCCCTTATCAAGTTTGAGATGCAAAGTCACAAAAGAGATAACTAAAAGCTTCATTAAAACCAAAGTCTACTACAAAACTTAACTAGCCTTCTACAGCATGGGCATAACTGCCATTAAAACTAAAAAAGTTCATTGACCGAAAAATAAGAGTCGTTACAACACCTGGGGGTGATCCTTCCCCCCACCCTCTTGGCCCTTGTTTTTCTCCTTTGGGGGGAGTGTTCTGGTTTTCCTGATCTAGGTTGGCTCTCCTTATCCATCCGCAAGTGTAATGTCCATATGATGGACATATCTCAGGTGATTGTGGAACTATGCATCCAACTGCTCTTGCTTGATTTTTTGGTCCTTTTCTACCTCCACTAACAACTTGATAATCGTTTTCAGACTACTAAGTTGATGTTAGATCTCATCCAACATTGTTTTAATTTCCCGATGGTCTTCCTATCTCGCGTCCTCCTGCTCGGATTTTACTTTTCCAATCAACATCTTGGTGAACCAAGCAGTCTCTATATTTTTATGGTAGAGGGTCTCCCTGGGATGTGTAGCCCCTAGGTCTATCACCCATTATTATTCCTGCACCATCTCTCCCCACTCTTTGTCGCTCTACTCCTCATTAATTTCCTCTTCCCACTTGTTGACTGCTGCCTTCCCCTTTGGCGAGACCAATGTATGGAAGGTGCACTCTGCCTCTCTCGTAACCTGCTCAATCCTAGTCAAATGCCTAGGTATTTTCAAGATCTCCTTCCCTAGGGGGATTCTCTTTATCTTCATGTGCTTTAGGAGCACCATGTTTCTTTGTCTTCCCGAGACCCTATGCTGGTAGTTATTCCTATTCCTCACTTCGCTCCTCTCCTTACCTACTTTGATCTTGAGGCTGTAATGACCCTTACTTGTTAACACCTTCTAGATGCACTCTTGTCTGTACCTTCTAGCGTTTCCTCATTTGTGGGTCTGTACCTCCTACCAATTTTTGCTCGAGGTGGTGAGCTCGCCCTTCATTATTTGCTGGTAATGTTGGGCTTCCCATGATGTTACGATCTCTTCCACGATCCTTTCCTTTACCCTTACTCATGTTGGATTCAACCATTCTTATCCTCTTACTTGTCCTAGGGGCCTGTTATCCTTCCCTGGTTATCACCATCTCCCCATCCCTTAATTCGTTCTGAAAATACGGCATGTTTTCTGGCCATTCTATCTTGATTTCACCTCTAACCTTGCTGATGTATCGTACTACCTTCCATCCACCCACCTGCTGCCTGTCGTTTTCCCACATGATAACTGGTGACGAGGTGTTGTAACAATCATATTCTCCCTGGGTCCCACGTCATTTCGAGAAGCCTCATGTAATCCTCGATGTGACTCTCGTCTCTGAAGCTGCCACTGTGATCTCGTGTCATTAGATGGATGTAGTCCATTCTAAGTTGCCCCCTGGGGATTCTGTCTTAGGCCTCGTGTAGTTCTTGTCCCTCCCTGTTAACCCCCTCATTGGCTAGTCTGTCCGCTAGCGAATTCGTCGTCCTACGAATCCATCAAAACTCTACCTTGTTCAAGGTTCACAGATGATCCTTGATTTTTTGAAGGGACTACGTTAGACGCCAATGCCTTTGCACCTTGCCCACCTTGGTTCCATACTGGATTTTCTTCGTAGTGTTGATAACCAGAGTTGAATATCCTTCCACAATGGCATTCTTCATACCTTCTCTGCGCATAATATATAGGCCGAGTTCCAGAGCTCCAAAGTTTGTTGTGTTATTTGTTGAATTGCCTATGCTCCCAGCATACAGGCGAACGATTATTCCTCCACTGTCTCTTATTACTCCACCATCTCCTTCCACCCCAAGATTTCCTTTATCCGCCCCGTCAAAATTCATTTTGAGGAAACCTGTCGGAGGAGGAGCCCAGGTACTGACTCCTGTCTGGATCTGCGGATCTCGGGCCACAAGTATGCTATATCTCCATTCTTTCAGATACAACAGTTCCAAAATTTAGGAGTCTTGACTTGTGGTTTGATTTTTGGCATTGTTGAGGTTACGGCTCTGCACTGTCTCTTATTTGAGTTACAATTGTGTCCTTTATCCGCTCTGTCAGTTGGCTTTCATTCTTGAAAATTTTCCTATTTTGTTCCTTCCAAATCGCCCATATAACCATCCCCTACATCAGACCCCAGCAAAGGTTCACCACCTCATTTTATTTGTACCTCTCTTTCCAATATGTGATTGTCTCTCTGATATCCCCCCTAAGATGATTCAATTGGAGGTAAATACAGGCCACCCACTCCCAAATCTCGATTGTATAGATGAATTCGTCGAGGAGATGATCCATCAACTCTTCCGTGACCTCACATAGGTGAGACCATGAGGGACCTATGAAACCTATTTTTGTTAGGTTCTCCCGGGTCAGTATCCTTGTTTGTAGGACTATACAATTCAAACATTTTGATCTTTGGCCATTGGGGGCCCTTCCATATCCTCTCCCACTGTGGCTCTGTGTTTTCTTCGTCCTAGCCTGCTATGTAATACCGGGCCTCTTTTAGGTTGAATTCACCCCCATTTTTCCTTCCCCACCTCAATTGGTCCTCTTCTTCCAAGACCCCAATTTTCCTTTTCCCCAATTCCTCCTCAACCTCTTTCATCACTGTGTTGAACTGAGCTCTATTATGTGGGTTAAGTTTGTTCCAAATCCTCTACCTGGCATTCCCCTCCCTTTTCTTCCAGTACTGATGGACTTTCATTTTTCCTTGCCTAATAATCTCATGTTTGAGCTCCTCTCTGTCCTAATTTTTCATTCTGGGTTCTTGTTGCCATATGTCCTCCCATAACCTCGTTGTTCTCCCATTCATGACTTCCCAAAAGTTGTGACTCTGTATCCAGTTTTTATTTCTCCAAGTTATATTCCAGATCACTGACCCCTCCTTTGTGCCCATGAACATGATCTTCTCCTGGTTATTGAATTTTAGGGTGTATTTAGCTTTTCACAGATTTACCCATGGCACCGAGCTTTCCTTTACCCATATCCACCACAAATTTTCCCCATATGCCTCGTTGGTTACTTGTGGGTCTTGTAACCCGAGGCCCCCTTTGTTCTTCGGTCTGCACACCTTGTCCCATGCAACCAAGGCCCATTTATTTTTGTCCTCTTCTCCTCTCCATAGGAAATCTCTCTGAATGGATCTGATTTTTTGTAGGATGCCTTTGGGAGCATCAAACACCGACATAAGATACATTGGGATTACTTGTAGGACCTCTTTAGTAAGGATTAGCTGTTTGGCAAGGTTTGGAGCTCTGTACATCCAATTCTTAACCCTCTCTTGCAACTTGTTGATAAATCCTTCCCACGTTATGTTCCTACATGCCCTATCCATCAGGGGTACTCCCAAATATTTCGTTGGGAGTGTTTTATGCTCAAACCCCAAATTTTTGGCAAGGTTCCTTTGGATTGCAGGATTTGTATTGAAAAAATATATCATGGATTTGGAGTGATTTATTTCATCCCCTAAGGCCTCTCCGAAATCCTCTAATATTTTTTTATATTCCTTTTCTTCCTTTACCATGGGGGTGCCATGGAGCAGGGTGTCATCCACAAACTATTGGTGTGTTGAGGTCGACAATATTCGAATGGTTTTAGGCCTTTTATTTCTCCTGTGGCCATTGCATTTTTTATACTCATGCTAAGCCCTTCCATCATTAGAATGAACAGGAAGGGAGATAGACGATACCCTTGTCTTATGCCTCTTGTTGGATAAAAAGTCTTGGTTGGGGATCCATTGACTAACAACGAGAAGCTTGTTGTAGAAACTAGGTTGATGGTCCATTTAATCCAATGTTGGTCGAACCCAAAGCTTCGATCGTCTTCGCCATATAGTGCCATCTTATTTTGTCATAAGCCTTCGCCAAGTCTAGCTGGATTAGCATCCCCACTTTCCTTTTACTTTTCAGTGTGTGTATTATTTCATGAGCTTGTATGATATTATCCAGAATCTATCTCCCTTCCACAAATCCCACTTGTTCCTGTGATATCAATGTTGGTAGGAGTGGTTTCAATATATTAGCTATTACTTTGGAAATTATCTTATACACCACATTGCATAGGGCTATCGACCTGTAGCAATCTGGAGTTCTTTATTCGTTTTCTTTTGGGATTAGAGTGATCATCATGGCATTCAGTTCCTTCAAGATGGAGGTTGAGCGTCTAGAGTCCTCTACTATACCATAAATCTCATGCTTAACCACATCCCAACAAGCTTTGAAAAATTCCATAGTGAAGTCATCTGGGCCTGGGGCCTTTCCATTAGGCATCTCCTGGACCACTTGGTCAACTTCTTCCTTTGCTATGGGTCTGCATAGGTTGACATTATGTTCCTCTTTGAACAACTTGGGGATGTGCCTAATTATCCTCTAGATGGCAACAGTCCTGTCCCTATTGGGTTCTTTGGCTATCCCCTGGAAGTGTTTGACTAGTGTGTTTTCGATGTCCTAGTGGGACTCTCTTTCTATCCCATCCTGATCCCAAATCTTCAAAATTTTATTATGAGATCTTCTCGCTATAGTTGTTTTGTGGAAGAACTTAGTATTCTTCTCCCCTTTCTTAAGCCACCTGATTCTAGATTTTTGTTGCCACATGGTCTCTTCTTGCTTAAATATTGCTTCCCAATCCTAAAGTAATTAGTTTTCTTATTTTTTCCTTTCCTCAGTATATCCCTCTTGGATGCATTGCTCCTGCAACTCTCCCATTATGTCCTCGATTATTTTTTTCTCCTGGTCAATGTTACCAAAAACTTCTTTGTTCCACTACTTAAGTATTTTCTTTATGTACTTAAGTTTTTTGTGTAGTTTGAACATCTGTGTCCCTTGTTCCGGGGGTTCCTCTTGCAACCATGTTTTGATGTTCTCCTTGAAGGTTGGGTGGTTGATCCATAATTTCTTGAATCTGAAGGGCCTGTTCTTTGGTGTTGTCTGAAAATTTATCTCCAATTGCATTGGCCAATGATTTTCTCCCCCCTAGGGAAGGATACTACAATCCAATGCTAAACCTTGCATAATGATGGATTCTAAGACTAGGAATTCGTCTAGCCTTGTGGCCACCTGGTAGTGTGATAGTCTTTTGTTATTCCATGTAAACTGGCCATTGCTAGTCCTAGTGTCCACTGACTCCATTGTACCTATGAAGGTTGTGAATTCTTCCACATCTCTATCCAATCTCCGGGTGGCCCCTTTTTTCTCAGCCAATGTAGTTATAATGTTGAAATCCCCAGCCAAAATCCAATGAAGGTTATTGTTTCGCTCCTTTAGATTTTCTAATTCTAGGATCATTCTTCTTTTTTCCACACCTGAAATCCATCCACATTTGTACAAAGGACCTCCTCTGTGTTCCCTATCACTTGCATTTTAACAGATAATGTGTTCCTAGTGGCTTCAACAGAGAGTAGGTTCATCGATTGTGGGTTCCAAGGGGTGAGTATACCTCCCGCCATGTTTTGAATCTCTACAATAAAAAACTTGTAGTTACTTCAGTATTTCTTACTGATTATTTCCATTCTGTCCATATTTCATTTTGTCTCTTGTATGAAACAAATATCAGGTTGTTCCTTCTTCATTCTGTTTTTAAGGATTCATTGTTTTCTTGGGTTGTCCAGGCCTCTTATATTCCAACTAATAAACTTCATTTAAACATGTGGGGGGGAGTTAGGAAAGATTTTTTTTTATCTTACCTGAATTTATCAGCAAGGCTCCTAGTTCTTGTAGGGCTATGCTTTTTGATTTCCTCCCTTTCTTCCGTCTTGCCTACTTTGGTGAGTGTTGTGGATTTCCATCTTTGGTTTTGATACCCAAGTTTCCTATTTCTCCATGCATGTGCTTGATTCTTGTGGTTTTTTCCTCCTCCCTAAGAAGGAAAAGGTATTGAATGCGGTCTAGTTGCTCTGTTGGTATATTGTCGACTCCCTGCTTTTTCCATTGTTCCAATATGTTCGAGAGGTATATCCCTTCCCTTTCCACGATGTCTCTGAGTTCTAGGTCTTCTGTTCCTACCTTGCTTGGTGCCATTTTTGAATCTTTGTCTACCTCCTCAATTGGGGTATTTTTGTCTTCACCTCATCCTTCCATTTTGCTCTTGTTGTGTCCCTGATCTCCTTTGGCGTTTTGATTTTTTGTGGTCTCATGGGTTTCCTGCTCATTTATCTTCCTTGATTTTCTCCCTTTCTTTTCCTCTTCTTCCCCTTGTTTAGGGTTTCCCCTTCTTTCTTCTCTATTCCTTTCTTCTTAGTTACTCCCTGTCGAGGGCTTGCCTTGTCTGTTATTTCCCCTGCCTTTGTAATTCAACCTCACAAATCCGTCCTCATCCTGTTGTTGTTTAGAGTTTTCATGTTCTGGTTTTTTGTTTAGAGGGCACTCTCTTAGTAGGTTCCCATGTTCATGACACCTTCTACATAAAAACGAGATCTACTCATAGTCTATACTTTGGATCCATTCCTCATCCCTGAACTCCAGACTTATGGCCTCCGGGAGAGCCCCCGAGACATCCATCTCTATACAGAGCCTCACATAAGATGTATACTTCCCTTTTAATGTTGCTTCCGACATCTTAACATATTTCCCTAGATTGTTCCCTATGGATTCAAAGGTGGACTACAACCAGTAATCTAACAGTAGGGAATAAAGTCTAAGCCAGACTGGGACGTTTTTAAAAGTATCTTTTTCTGGGGAGAATTTTTCCTTCCACGGTCGCATGTATAGCCCCACTGAGGCATGGAAATACGACCCCCCCTCAAAGATTTTATCCATGTCCTCTAAGTTCATAAATTTTTTTGTAAAGAAACATTTCGATCCCAGGTGGAGGTTGACTTCTCCACTCATCTTCCATTGGTATTTTATCCAATTGCGTAGAGTCTTTTCTATGGGCCATAAGCCCATAAACTCGCAGATTAGGTCATGCATCTTCATCTAATCCTGGAAGAGATGGGTTTGGGGATATTCTAGGATAACTTTTGGGATTAACGTTGTTTCTGGCTTGCATGGATTGTGCCCACCTACCCCACTAGGGTTATCCATTTCTAGCGTACTACTCTGGGCTTCCTTAGCCTCCTTCCCCACTAGATCTTTTTTTCCTTGGTTAACCTCTTTATTATTCTTTGTCCCTGATCCTGAGGTACGTGTCAAGGGTTCCTTAAATCCCACACCACATGGGCCTTTCCCTTTGTCCACCACTACCTTCTTGTAGGAGGGAGTCTCGCTCCCTCCCCCTATGGTCACCATGTTGACCGATGCTTAAGTTGTAACCCTCGAACCCTAGCCTTGAAACCCTCGTCAGAGTTTGTCAGAGCCGATCTCCTTTTTCCATAAAAAAAAGTGTTAAAATGACTTGAAAACAAAGTAAAAGTATTCAAATCGAGTTTTGAATATTTTAAACCATGCATGAGTTATTTAATTTAATTTTATTTTTAATTATATATATGCAAAGACATATAATACTTTTATAGTTGGCAACATGTTTAGATATTGAATGGTAATATTTTAATTTCATAGTTTCTTATTTATCCTAATAATGTATGTTGATATTAGAAGTAATAATGTGGTTGCTATGCATGTTTAATAGTACAACCTTTTTAATGATATGTTAACATGATGATTCAAAAGCTAAGTTTATGTTCATGTATTTTGTAGATTTAAAAGTAAGACATTTAACAAATAATGTGGTTTATAATTTAAAAATTAAATTTCTAACATGATTTTGTGATAATTTGGCTTTTAACTAAAGTGTTTGTTAGTTTACGTACTTTTATCATTGCTTTTGGAAATATTTATAAAATTATGCCCCCAATGTTGAGTAAAACCACAATTAATGAAGTAATTTAAAATTTGATAGCAATCAACTTAAGAAATAATGACAAAAATAACAATAGGAAGATTAATTTGCATCCATAAAAGTTTAGGGCCAATATAATGCTTATCATGGGAGATCATAATTTTTTATAATAACAATTTTTAGTGTAGAAGAGTATTAAAAAAGAGTAATTAGTGCAATGGAAAATAACATTTATTCATATGTAATTTGTTTTTTGAAAATGAATTTAATTGGAATAAATATATATGAATTATCTATGCAATAAAAAAATGTTTATGGTAATTTTACAATTATAGTTTCAACCATATTGAACTTTGTAATTTATAAAAATATTTTTGCATTTTTTATTTAAATTAAGTATTTATGTTTTATATATAAAATTTTGATATAAGTTCACCAATACATAATCTATAATAAAAATCATTTAACAAAAATAAACATCATGATGATAACCATCTAACAAACATAAACATCATTTAAATACACATTTAAATTCGCTAACACCATCTAATTAATTATATATTCCTCTAGCACATATAAATGTCATTAATTAGCTAGCACACAAATCTAATAATCTAATAGGGCATCATCATTGTGATCACATCTAACAAAACACAAGCATTGTCTAACATCATAGTCAGACACATCTGACAAGCATCATTTAACATAAACATCTATCAAGCACATTTAACAAACATATCTAACATGACCAACAACATCAACATCTAAAATGTACACATCAACATTAACGTATAAAGTAATTAAGTTCATAATCATGGTCAATAGGAAAAATGCACATTTAATGAACATTGTTATAACATACACATATATCAAACATGTATAACATGAATTAACAATATACACATCAACATCAATATACAAATTAAATACATAAACATGAACAAAAAAATGCACCATATATATAATGAACAAATAAAAAATTGCTATAACATATATGGTCCAGCCGATGGGATAATATTCATATCTACATTAGTAGTGGAGGCTTGATCTGTAGTAGAGCTGATGGATCATTAGAAGGAAGTGGTTGGTCGACTCTCTAACCAGAAATAAGCGGTGGAGGAATAGGTCATGCCTTCTCATCTAAGTGAGTTGAAAGAGGAGGATAAGGAATAGGTATTTCCTGCTCATCTAGGTGAGGTGAAAGAGGAGGAAGAGGAATATGTGTTGCCTTCTCATGATCTGAGTGAGGTGAAGGAGGAGGAGGAGGAGGAGGATGTGGAGAAGGATCACAGTCACTCTCATCAATCGATGGGGCACTAAACAAACGATTCATACTGGAAGGGGATTTGTGCCTATCATTGAGATCCCTCCTCACTGCTATTAGCCTGGTAGCTCCGACAATATGACGCATAACATGAATCAAATCACGTGGCATATCCCTCCCAATCTCCAAGAGCATATGATTTATCTTGATGTCTTGCATCAACACAGGGCAGACTCCCACCTCATTCAAAAGTGCATAGAGTCAGTGGGCCAACCCCAACCTGAATCTAGTATCTGGTCTACGATGCATATCGTCGGGTATTTGCACCAGAGGACCCTAAACTGCCATTGCCTCAAGAATCATCTACTCATCGTCATATGCTAAGGGAGGAGCATGTCCCCAATGAAAGTGACAATATTTGAAAAAGATATAGTACACAACAATAATTACACAGTTTCATTAAAAAAAATAATAAAACAAGTTAAAGAACATGTTAGAATTAATTTTATTGTAATTAAGTAAGACAATAAAATGAAACTAGATTAATTTAAACAAAACACTAATATTACATCTATCATCTAGTGGCTCATCTGGTGTGAAGAGGATGTCCAGACATCCTCTCCAATCCAAACCTGCATAAGGACATGACACCATGATGAACATGTGATTTACCTCACTGGTTAGTAGCCCTAGTGCGTTTGGGGAAATCCTGGCCAGAAACTCTAGTTGGCCCCTGTTGGGCATCATCTCCCCCCACATGTGCATCCACACATGAGTCCTTGGCTTAGTAGGATGACGAAAAAAAGTAGGGATCATCTCCAGAAACCTCTCAAAAAATAAGAAAAATAACTTTGAAGAAAAAGGGATGTTCAACCTCCCATGTATCATAGCACGACATATGTCTAGCACTATACAAAACTACAAAAAAAAAATGGTAGACCATCTAATACATCATGGCCTTTGTACCAAAGAATCAACATAATACAAAAGAGAGAAAATAATGTGCTTCCCATCACTGGTAAAGTGTTCTATGGTCGTCACTAATAGTGAGAGGCACCTAACCTCCTCTGCATCGAAATAAGTGATTCGTCGTTGTCCACCAGACACCTTAAAATCAGTTGGGGAAAGTACATCAACCACAATATATCGTTGACAGTACAGAGGTTGAATCTCTTCTACAAAACCTACTAGGACATATGGGAACTGGGGAAAATCCTCCCCTCCTGGATATCCTAGTGATAAAATAATTATCCTCCTAAGTGGGATGGTACCACTAATCCAGGTCCACACAAAAATCTTGTCGATGGACATCCCATCAATGTATTAAATGCACCAACAACCCGAAGTTCCCCTTCAAGGATGTAGCCTCCTCATAGTATTTAAGGAGGCCTACATTCCTTAAGAAAACTGATTTTCTACAATAATAGGGAGAGGGTACAAATCCTTCTCCCTCACCTCACATTCCCATAAAACATTGTACAGGTCCACCCTTTGCTGTTGTTGATGCTGCTACTCTCTCCACTCACATCTTCGCATGATTAACATATGAAATACATCATCCTCACTCATACATAAAACATAAAAAAAATATACTAAATGGGAAATTTATTTATAAATACGGAAAAATAACTTCCTTCAAAAAATAAGTAAATTTCATAACTGATGCACCCGAAAAATAGTCAAGCACCGCCCGTGGTGCATACATAACTTGTGAGCACCGACCACGGTGTGCCAATGTAAACTAACACACCGTATAATTTTTTTTATATTATGTTATGTGATGTGTTGTATAACCTTACCACACTGACACGTTCAGGTAAATTGATCCAGAATCAGATCCAGGAGTCTAATAGGGCTCAAAAAGGATAAAAAATGAAAGTGCTCAGAATCAGACGAAACCAATTCCATTGCGTCCATCTCGTCTTCCTGATGCCGGTCATATATTTACTTCATCAAACAGGCTCTGTATGCGAAAGATATCACATTCTGATCGAAAACCCAAATAGGTAAAAAAAGGGGGTGACTGTACAGTCCGTACAGTCCACGTGGCAGGCTGACTGTACAGGCCATACAGTCGTACATTTGATGTGGCAACATTTGGAGATGACACATGGCAGATGACAAGGCATACACCAGGTGATTTGGACCAATCAGAGGGTGACACGTGTCACCACTGTAAAGGTGACACGTGGCATAGGCTCATGGTGGCAGATACAGTGGCATGCTGACATGGCGGTACGGTTGCTGACTGGGTAGACACCTCGACAGATAGGTGGTCCAAACCTATGTAAACAAGTGGCATCATGTTCGACTAATGGGAAGGTGCCATGTGGCACCCCTCTATTAGTTGTTGGTTTGTGCAAAATTTTAGGGTCTCCATCGAAGTCGAACCCCCGACCTCCACCGGGCTACGGACTGGCAGGACCGGGCTAACCACTCGCTCCACTGTTGGTTCTTAACTATCATATGGAAAATAATTTATTTAAGTTTGATTGAAAGTTTAGTTGGAGGCGGAAAGGGCTGGGGCTTAGCCCCAACCCACGATTTCATTATTTGCATGTAACCACAACTAAAAGGGGTGCGGGCGCAATACGAAGACCCCCGTAAATGGGTGTTAGAAAAACCTCCAGCGCGAGGTCTCGAGCGGCTCCATGTAACCTGGGGCTTATTGTTTGGGTTGTTAGCATAGGGTACGGGGCACGGTCATATACCATTACCACATGTGACCATATAGTTCGAGATAAGGGGGCCAACGCACAACCCTATGGCCTGGCGCTTGGCCACATCAATACATGTGACCGAACATTTAGGGGCGCGCGCTGGGTATAAGGGGATTATGCCCATATTAAAGCTAAAGCGGATTTATTTATATAGTTTATGGATTTATATTTGATTTTTATGCCTGTAATAGTGGATTTGGGCCATTTTTGGGAGATATTGGGCATATTTTGAGGCCAGATTTTGGGAGGAAGTTTGGGATGGATAACCAACTTCAGATATATAAAAACCAGGCCTGTTTGAGGCCATGGAGGGCAGTCAGAGTAGATTTATGCTGAAGGGAAGCCAAGCCAAAGCCATTTTTATGCAGGGAAGCTGTTGAGGAGCAGACGCTTGCGGGCCATTTATGGGAGCTTCGGTCATCCGTTTTGCATGTTGTTTCTTCTGTTGGGTTCTAGAGATTTGGAAGAACATGAACATATCAGTCTTGTAGCCTAATGGCACTGTTGCAATGTATTTTTTGAGCTTTGAATAGAAATAAAGAAGCCTCCTCCACTGAGACAAAGGCTTGGAGACGTAGGCAATTTTGTGCCGAACTCTGTTATCACTTCTCTTGTTATGGTTTGCTATTTATTACTTCATTTCAGATCTGCATATATGTATATCGCTGTCATAATTCCTCTTATTTCCTCATTCTTTCATTAAGCTTCTCAAAGGGTTAATTAACACATGCAATTAAAAACTTAACCACAGTCATTAAAAGATCTTTTCGGATCATAAATCCACGCACTGGTGCATTACGGTTATCCTACGAATTGCTTAAAATAAAAATAATTAAAATCCTAATGCACCGTAAAACATTTTTTTTTTAATTAGTTAAGGCAGTTCGTATATGGTCCTTATATGCACCCATGCGTTTAAGTAACAAAGACGCACTACTCCACCAATTTTTTAAAAATTGACGAGTATAGAGATTTGCAATTTTTTATCTAATTGTTTTGGGTAGTGCATTCAAGTCGTTCGACTTGCACTGCTAGTGGTGCACACAAAGAATTTACAGGGAGCAGCGCGACAAAATGCCAATTTTTTATGGCAATGTGTTTGTAAGCACGAACGCACTGATGCGCACGCTTATTGATGCACCGTGTAAAATAATGTATTTAATTCTTGCATTGTGTCATGTGCCATAACGAACCAGTGCATTAGAGGTACTTCGACATACCATCGAATAACTATATAATTTTACGAGGGTTGTCGATAAACGAATGCTCTAGTGCGTTCCTATTTACCTTTGAACCACTGAGGAATTTAACATTATGTTGTGGTGTGCCCTATAAATTTACAAGGTGCACTGGCTGCGGTGTAAGTTGAACGTCGCGAATGCACTGTGCAAAATTATCTATTTATTTTTAAACAATGAAAAATTAACTCAATTTTAAATTTTAATCCGTCAAAAACTTAAGTTTTAAAGAAACAAAGATATTACCTGGACATTTTTTCGTTAGGGAGACATGGTTCCCACATAGTAAGAAAAACCACATTTTCCCATCGTTTGGTAAAATTTGAAATCCACGCATAGAGCAACAGACGAAAGGAAGGAAAGGAAGGGAAGCATTGATGACATGGCGCTTCAAAGAGGCAAAAGTTGCACCGATGCTTTTGAGATCTACAACATTGATAATGGTAAAAATAAATTTTACGGCCGATATATTTTTTTATTATTAGACCTTGTTTCGACGTGCTTAATGAATAAATGCACTAGTGCTAAAATGTTTATGTAGTGCACTGGATAATATTTTTTACAAATAACCCAAACATGGTGCACCCTTTTAGAGTGCGGGTGCGCATCGGTGCGTTAGGTTACTATGGAGAGCACCAACATATATATTTTTTGAAAAAATATCCTATAATGGTGCGTCATTTTTTTATTTAACCCTGTCACGGTGAGGTTGATTATCCGACACCGACGCGTCTGGTGTTACATAGGACACCAATTTTTTTTTTTTTAAATAACCCTAATTTGGTGCTCTCTTTGGAGAAATAGTGTGCACTGATGCGTCAATATACTACAGAGGGAACCGACGTATATTTTTTGAAATAATCCTACAATGGTGCATAAATGTTTTTATTTAACCATATCACAGTGTGCTCTATTATTAGCGACACCAGTGTGTCATGTTTTAACAATCGCACTGTATTACATTTTTTTAAAAATAACCCTATCACAGTGTGTCTGTTTAGAGCACGTGTGTTGGACGGTGTGTCAGTATACCATTGAGCGCATCGGAGTATATTTTTCAAAATAATCCTACGATGGTGTGTATCTTTTTTATTTAATCATGTCATAGTGCGGTTATTAATGCAACGCCCTGGTGAGTTGGATTGTTATAGACACACCAATGCGATTTATTTTAATTATACGTACCGTTATGATTTAAAAGTTATCGAAATTTATATTTTCCAGTAATATAGATTAGATTTTTTTTAGATTGAGCATGTTGTAGACTCAAGGATTTGGTGAACTCCCAACTATATTATAAACGAACAATGATTATAGTTTAGGATTTTGAGAGATGGTTATGATCATTGCCGACGAGATCAAGGTTATGATCATTGTCGATGAGATCGCCCAGGTTATGATCATTGACGTTGAGATCACACAAGTTATGATCATCGATAATGATATCACGCAGTTTGTGATCACTAACGATGAGATCACACAAGTTATGATCATTGACGATGAGATCACGCAGTTTGTGATCACTAACGATGAGATCACACAAGTTATGATCATTGACGATGAGATCACGTAGGTTATGATCATTGGTGATCATGCAAGTTGGTTATGATCATTGACAATGATATCACACAAGGTTATAAGCATTGACGATTATGATGGAGATATGGGAAGGGTGATCTAGATGGTAGTAGGTACCCATGGAGCAACAATCTCATCGCATCATGGTCATAAGAACTCAAATTGTCATCATCATCACACACAATTGTGAATTAGCAACTAATATAGATTAGAAATTTTCTACACAACCCGTTAGTTGGGAGTTCACCAAATACTTGAGTCTACAACATGCTTGAGATGATTATAGATTAGAATTTTGAGAAACTACTCATACTTTAGACTCAAGTCTTTACAACTAAAATGCATATACTTTAGACTCCTTTTTACAACTAAAATGCAGATAAAAAAATTCACAGAAACTCCCATGAAACAAATGTTTCTCCCTCTCTTGTACAACATTGTACAGGTCAAACCTCTGCTATTGTTTTTTCCTTTGCTCTCTATAAATACGAAGTAACTTTATATAAATATTTAATGGTCCATCTTCTTTGTATGTTTTAGTGGAATTCTATCATTGAAAAAAGGATAAATGGGGGTGGAAAGATTATTATAGACTGGAAATGGGACCTTTGGCTATGACATCAGAAGAAACTCCTCTTTAAGACTTTTGTCACCCATGTTATCTTATATGGTTGTGAAGTCTCAAACTATAGTATTTCGAGAGAATCTTACAGAATGATGGAGAAAATACAAAAAACATTTTATAATCATAATCTTAAAATTAAAGGCAATATATCCTATCTTATCCTCCTCATAAAAGTAAGTCTTTTCCCCATTGAGAGGGGAGCTATGACTAGGTACCTAATGTACAAGGACATGATAAACAATATGGAAAACAAGAGAGTGATCCGGTTTATCCATCTTAGTTGTGGATCTATCATGTGCTGAGGGGGATCGAATCACTTAAGGTGCAATATATATATATATATATATATATATATATATATATATATATATATATATATATATATATATATATATTGGAAGGATTGTTCAAGGTAGTTTTATAATGAATTTGAATATGGTGTAACAAGATGAAATGTAGGAATTGAATTAACTTTTTGAATATACAACTTTTATTTATTCAAATTATGAATAACTATGTGAAATTTGAGTTTTAATAACAGTGATATGTTATTTTTCCAGCAAAATATAAGGCATGTCTCGTTCGTGGAGGTGTTAAGTACCTTGTTGATGGAATTTCCTTTCAAAAACTTGTATAATTATAGAGAACCCATTGTTCTAGTGCAATGTATTTTTTCAAAATTTATAATCTAAATTTTATATATTTTTTAAATTATGGAAGTCGACATGTCCTTGAAATTACAACGCCTTACGTTCTGAAGACTACGAGGGTCTTAACATTATCAATTTTTTATTTTTCTTTTTTAATTGTAGATATTAGTCTCTTCTATTATGATGTATAACTCATTTGATATAACCGGTGCGTCAGGTTACTATGGAGAGCACCAACATATATATTTTTTGAAAAAATATCCTATAATGGTGCGTCATTTTTTTATTTAACCCTGTCACGGTGCGATTGATTATCCGATGCATCGATGCAGCTGGTGTTACATAGGACACCAGTTATTTTTTTTTAAAATAACCCTAACTTGGTGCTCTCTTTGGAGAAATAGTGTGCACTGATGCGTCAATATACTACAGAGTGAACCGACGTATATTTTTTGAAATAATCCTACAATGTTGCGTAAATGTTTTTATTTAACCATATCATGGTGTGCTCTATTATTAGCGACACCAGTGCGTCTTGTTTTAACAATCACATTGTATTACATTTAAAAAAAAAACCCTATCACGGTGCGTTCGTTTAGAGCACATGTGTTGGTCGGTGCGTCTGTATACCACTGAGCGCACCGGAGTATATTTTTCAAAATAATCCTATGATGGTGTGTATCTTTTTCATTTAATCATGTCACGGTGCGGCTATTAATGAAACACCCTGGTGAGTTGGATTTTTATAGACGCACTAGTGCGAGTTATTTTAATTATACGTACCATTATGCTTTAAAAGTTATTGAAATTTGTATTTTCCAGTAATATAGATCAGAATTTTTCTAGATTGAGCATGTTGTAGACTCAAGGATTTTGTGAACTCCCAACTATATTATAAACGAACAATGATTATAGTTTAGGATTTTGAGAGATGGTTATGATCATTGACGTCAAGATCAAGGTTATGATCATTGACGCTGATATCACCCAGGTTATGATCATCGACAACGAGATCACTCAGTTTATGATCACTAACGATGAGATCACACAAGTTATGATAATTGATGATAAGATCACATAGGTTATGATCATTGGTGATCATGCAAGTTGGTTATGATCATTAACAACGATATCACAGAAGGTTATAAGCATTGACGATCATGATGGAGATATGAGAAGGGTGATCTAGATGGTAGTAGGTACCCATGGAGCAAGAATCCCATCGCATCATGGTCATAAGAACTCAAATTGTCATCATCATCACACACAATTGTGAATTAGCAACTAATATAGATTAGATTTTTTCTAGACAACCTGATAGTTGGGAGTTCACCAAATACTTGAGTCTACAACATGCTTGAGATGATTATAGATTAGAATTTTGAGAAACTACCCATACTTTAGACTCAAGTCTTTACAACTAAAATGCTTATACTTTAGACTCAAGTCTTTACAACTAAAATGCAGCCAAAAAAATTCACAGAAACTCCCATGAAACAAATCTTTCTCCCTCTCCCGTACAACATTGAACAGGTCAACCCTCTGCTATTGTTGTTTCCTTTGCTCTCTAGGCTAACGTCTATGCATGATTAAGAATATGGCCGGTAATTTTTTTAAATTTTTTTTTTTGTTTGTTAATTTGTGCGGGACCTGTTGGCTACGCGATTAACCTGTGGCTTGAGAAACCGCGACTCAGGGGCATCTAAGCCGTCAAAATCACCCGGGGATCGCACCCGGCCTGAGCCACACCAACCCTTAACATGGTTGGATTTTTTGTCCCCGCAGGTTTCGAACCGGTGACTTTAACATCACGGAGTGGCTTAACAACACACTCCATCACCGACTGTCCTACACCTCGGGGACGTAATTTTTTTAAATTTAACCCTTTTACAATGTGTTAAATAATTAGCCGCACCAGTGCGTCATTATTTACGTAGCACACCAGAGTATTTTTTCGAAAACCTTGCCACGATGCGAAATTGTTTGGGAGAAATCGTCCAAATCGATGCAATTGTTTAAGTAGCGCACCATTGTATATAAAATTTTTAAAAATGTCACTGCCATGGTCTGCAGTTTTTAAGAGAAATTATGCACCCCGGTGCGTCATTATTTATGTAGTGCACTAGAGTATTTTTTTTGGTTGAAATAACCCTACTACGGTGCGTTAGTTTTGTGGGCATCGGTGTGTCAGTTGTATAAAACACACCAGTGCATTATATATTTAAAAATGCATCGTACAAAAACATCCGCTAAAACCTTCGCCCCCTCGCCTTTTCTATAAGCACATTTTTGAGCTATTTTAATAGGGGCGTCCGCAAAAACCTCAGTTAGAGGGTCTTTTCCTTGTAGTGTGGCTTGTGGCCTGGTATTTAACATAGCCTGATAGCCATCTAGGGGTAGGTTTTTTACTCCCTCAACCCTCAATTGTTATAGGGTTTTAGACCTTCTAGAATGTTCTTGAAATTACCTGCGTGGCTAGCCCCATATGCATGAGTAATGGGGACTAACGTAGCATCCTCTCGTACCATGGTGGTCAACATGATAGGTCAACTTGTTAAAGAATTTTTTTTGCATATGAACTTTGATTGACACATGGTCTGGACCGTTGGAAAGGTCTCGGAGTGTGGAACATCGCCAAAAGGGTGTGCATGGGGTGTGCACAAGTTACAAACACTAGAACCTTCAAAAAATCCATTGAATGCCTCAAAATGGCTTTGGAAGCTTTCGAACCTCAATTTTCCAAACTGGAACCTACCACTAAAATGGCCCTACAAATCAATTCCCCCTACAAATCAATTCCCCCAATTTTTTTCACTCTTAAAGGATAGAGATAAATGACAAACAATATAATAATCCAATCCGTCCCTTCTCTCATAACCAAATGACCCATTCACATCTAGAATGGAACTGTTGATATACCTTTCTTGGTCGAATTTTAGGAAAAGTTCCCACACAGGTGGGTCTCTATGTATACCCCATGCTTTCAACAAAAACTCTGTGCTAGTCGGCACATAATACCCTCTTACTTTGCACCACGATTTTACACCATGATGATAATGGCCTCAACAATTCCAACAGTTCCACAATACTTCTTTTCACATTCTCCTCACATAAAAAGTAATGATTTTCTTTCTAGCTTACTCCGCCCCAACCTAGTGTCTAGGTCGAAATTGTTTCCCATGAGAGTTCCCTTTCATTGAATGGATCCCACCCAGGCCACTGCTGGTCCTCATAAACCATGTGGGTTATCCTTTAATGTTGGACGCGGCTTCATCCATGTACTATTAACAACAACATATTGATTATGATTATCGAGACTTCTCCGTCAATGCGTAGAAGTCTGTTCAAACTCCATGCTACTTCAAAGACGTTCCTCCTACTTTGAACTTTGTTCCGTAAAATTTCTTCCATTTTCTCTATATTTCGTCCTGTTTGAAAAGAATACCTGGGACTTCCCACAACAACTGAAAGGTAATCTATCCTCGTGGAAGCATTCGGAGTATAATATATTCGGCTGAGAGAAAATATTTCTATGAAGGTTGTTGCTAACATATCAGTTTGGAATTGTTCTGCAGATGGGTAAAGACACTGCTTCCAAGCCACAACCATCGTCTACATCTTCGTGTGCTGCTTGCAAGATCCAGAAAAATAAATGTTTACAGAACTACGTGCTCGCGCCTTATTTTCCCAAAAAAAATTTCCAAAAATTCTGTATACAATGTTCATAAATGGCCATGTGATCAAATTACTTCAAATGGCTAATTTTATATATGGTAATAATAATTTGGATGAAGTAACTTTATATAAATATTTAATGGTCCATCTTCTTCATATGCTTTAGTGGAATTCTATCATTGAAAAAAAGGATAAATGGGGGTGGAAAGATTATTATAGACTGAAAATGGGACCTTTGGTTATGACATAAGAAGAAACTCCTCTTTAAGACTTTTGTCACCCATGTTATCTTATATGGTTGTGAAGTCTCAAACTATAGTATTTCGAGAGAATCTTGGAGAATGATAGAGAAAATCCAAAAACATTTTATAATCATAATCTCAAAATTAAAGGCAATATATCCTATCTTATCCTCCTCATAAAAGTGATTCTTTCCCCCATTGAAAGGGGAGCTATGACTAGGTGTCTAATGTACAAGGACATGATAAACAATATGGAAAACAAGAGGGTGATCTGGTTTATCCATCTTAGTTGTGGATCTATCATGTGTTGAGGGGGATCAAATCACTTAAGGTGCAATATA
>ML830905.1:85867-96395 GCA_009831015.1 Picea engelmannii | reverse complement strand
AGTCACAGAGGAGTACGATCTGGAGAATGTCTGTCACACATGGCACTCTCATGTGGACTTCTAGAGGCTACTCCCTCTAGAAACACTAGGGTCAACTCCCCATAGTGTGTGACGTCAAGGTCAACTCCCTTGACGTGTCCTCGTGTGCTCTCCACAAGGGACGTGTCCTCATGTGCTCTCCACAAGGGACGTTGGGCTATAAGCCCAAACCCACTTATCCCTCTCGAATAAGTGTCCTCACAGGTCAACTCAACTCAGTCACAGAGGAGTATGATCTGGATAATCTCTCAGGAAGCTGCAAGCATCAACACTCCCTCTTAGCGAGGGAGGCATTCTCTTCCACGCCAAGTCTGTCACGGAATACTCGAACTTCGTCCTCGTAAAGGGTTTGGTAAGAACATCAACAACATGCTCATCTATAGGAAGGTACTACACCAGTATTGCATTCTTTTGCACCATGTCTCGGATGTAATGGTACTTGATCTCAATGTGTTTCTATTTGTCATGAAACACTAGTCTCTCTGAGAGCTTCACACAGCTCTGGTTATCACAATGAATAACGGTGGAATCCACCACATGTCCAAATAAATCTGCAAGGAGCTTGTGAATCCACACTGCTTCGCAGACTACCACACTCAATGCAATGTACTCTGCTTCTGTGATGCCAAAAGCCACATAAGTATTTTTCCTGCTACACCAGGAAACCATGGCAGATCCCAAAGGGAAGCAACCCCCGGAGGTGCTCTTCCTGTCCACTGTGCTCCTTGCTCAATCAAAGTCAGTGTATCCCTGCAATCTCATGGCAATACCAGAACTACATCTCAGACCATGTCCAACTGTGCCTCGCAGTTATCTCAACACATGATTCGTAGCAATCCAGTGTGTTTGTCTCGGCTGACTCATAAACTGGCTAACTGCACTCACTACATAGCAAATATATGGTCTGGTGTTAACCAGATACATCAATGATCGAACCAGCTGTCTGTACAGGGTCGGATCAATTTCGTTGGAATCAGAAGAAGACACACTTAGTTTCTTCAGATTCGTCACCATTGGTGTAGCCATGGGCTTACAGTTCAGCATCCCAAACTTTTTCAATATCTCAACTATGTACTTCCCCTGACTCGAGAAGTTCTCATCAGTTCTCTGCCACACCTCTAGTCCCAAGAAGCAGTGCATCATACCAAGGTCCTTCATCTCAAACTCAGAGGCCAACTCATACTTGCATTCAGTAATAAGGCTCTTTGTACTAATGAGGAATAAATCATCAACGTAGAGGACCAAAATCAGGGACTCACCATTAACAGTCTTGTAGTACATGTTGGAATCAACAACACTTTTGTTGAAGCCCAAACTCATCGGGCGTCCATCAATCCTCGCATACCAAGCTCGAGGTGCCTGCTTGAGTCCATACAGGGCCTTCTTCAACTTGCACACATAAGACTCCTTCTCATGTATCACAAAACCATTTGGTTGCTCGATGTCTACTTCTTCCTCAATCTCTCCATTGAGAAAGGTTGTCTTCAAATCCATCTGATGTAGTCTCCAACCCATGGATGTTGCAAGGGAAATAATCATCCGGATAGAAGTGTATCGAGCAATAGGAGCAAATGTCTCCTCATAATCTATTCCCTCCACCTGAGAGAATCCTCTAGCAACAAATCTTGTTTTGTGCTTCTCGATGCTCTTGTCAGTTGTGTGTTTGATCTTATAGATCCACTTGGAAGTCACTATAGACTTCCCCTCGGGTCTCAGAACAATATCCCACACATCATTCTTCATGATGGACTGATACTCCTCCATCATGGCATCTCTCCATACTGGTTGACTAGATGCCTCCTCATAACAGGAAGGCTCAAAATCAATGATGTGGCTCATAGTTGTGGCATAGCACGAATATCTCTGAGGTCTCTTGCTCTCTCAGAAAGTACCACAAGGAGCTGCATGTCCTTCTACCTCCTGCAGAGTCTAACGAGCCCATTGGGGTCTCTTCCGACCTACTGCAATATCTATGGGAACATCAACTGGAGCTACAAAATCAACGGGATCAATTGGATCAATAGGCTCAACTCTCTCCCTCTGAAATACTAGAGGGTAAGGGGGAGAAGACATCATCTCTTCATGTCTCTCACTATCAATCTCCATGTGAGATCCTCTAGATCTCCTGAAGGCTACCTCCTCCTCAAAGGTAACATCTCTGCTCACCTCAATCTGTCTCTAACTATGGATGTAGATCTGATATGCCTTCGAAGACTCATTGTACCCTTTTGCATGAAGGGTCTAGCTTGGTCATTTTCTCCTTGGGTACATGAATGTATACTGGACACCCAAATATCTTGAAGTGTCCAACCTCAGGCTTCACTCCGGTGAAGGGCTCCTCGGGAGTCATGTTCCTCAAAGTCTTATGAGGACTTTTGTTTTGAACATATACTGCAGTCATGGATGCTTTTGCCCACAGAAACATAGGTAAATCTTGATCATGAATCATCCCCTTAACTGCCTCAACAATAGATTTGTTCTTCCTCTTTGCGACCCCATTCTGTTGAGGGTTGTAAGGAACGATGTACTCCCTCTTGATCCCTGCATCAATGCAGAAATCACTAAAATCATGGAAGGTGTATTCTCCTCCATTATCTGATCTCAACACATTGATCTTCTTTTCGATCAAGTTTTCGACCTGTGCTATGTACTCCTTAAATCTGGGAAGGACTACATCCTTGGTCTTCAAGAAGTAAATCCAAGTCTTCCAAGAGTGGTCATCAATGAAGATCACATAGTATAGGTATCCACTCAAGGAAGCAACTGTCATGGGTCCACATAAATCTATATGAACCAAGTCTAAGATCCCCTTGGACCAGTTATCACTGCTCGAAAAGGACCCCTTGGCATTCTTGCCAAGAGCACAACCTCTGCAAATGCCATCGTGTTCAACATGGATCTTTGGAAGGCCTGTCACCATCTTCCCCAGAGCAGGAAGAGCTCTATAATGTAAGTGAGCAAGTCTCCTATGCCATAGTTCACTCAAACTGATAGAATCATGTATCAAGGCCTAAACTGGTCAGACAGTCAATCTGTACAATCTGTCCTCTCGAACACTAATCACCTGAGCAAAATCCATACTAGAGTTCTTGTTCCATGCAAGAACCTTTCCATCAAAGAAAGCAACCTTGTAGCCTTTGTTCTCTAAGGTTGAAATAGAGACAAGGTTCCTTCTCATCCCAGGTACAAATAATACATCACTCAAATGGAGTGGGGTGCCATAATACAATTGTAAGGAAGTGGATCTAACTCCCTTCATAGTATATATGGCATCATCACCAGGTACAACATGCAAACGAGATTATTTCTCTACTAGATCTGTAAGGTGCTCTCTGTATCCAGTCATATATCTGGAAGTACCACTGCCAATCAACCAAATATCATTACTAGTAGGAACCATACCTGAGAGGATTGAAATGAAGAAGAACTCTTCATCGCCCATGCTTGCATTCCTTGACTTCCTTTGAGGTGGTTCTGAATCAACATTAGTAATGGAAGCATGTTGCTTTCCTTTCTTCAATTTAGGACAATTTTTTGCATAGTGGTCATACTTGTCACATCTAAAGCATTGCATCTTTGACATATCCTTTTTGTGTTCTAAAGTTGGTGTTGACTTCCTTCCTTTAAATGTTTTGTCGAAACCTTTTATTTTTCCTTTGCCTTTCCTTGCATGAGTAGCAAGGGCTTGATTGCCATCATGATGGGAACATTGCACGCCTCTAACCGCAAGTTTGGTCTCCTTGTGCAGGTTATAAAGCCTCTTCTCTTATGCATAGGCTCGCTTTTGCACAGTGTTCTCTTTTACTAGCGAATGCAGGTTTAAATCCTCTCTGCAGGTGTATCAATCTCTCTCTCCTCTACAACACGAAGTGCTTCGCCAGAGATCGTTGCAACCCATGAAATTCACGTTCTCTTGTGCGACATGTAGCACTAACATGTCAAGCTCGACCTCGTTAACATATCCGACAGTGCGTTGGGAACAAAATTCTTTCCATTGCCCCAATCCACGAATTCGTCAAAGACTTGAACAAACAAGATCGGGCGATGTCAATCAACAATTCGGTGAGCTCCAATGACTTGCATGATTGGATGATCAATTTGGTGTCCTCCAAGAGCCTATTATCATCGAGGATCATGAGCTTCTATGTAGGTCACACAACAACTCCTCAAATTCGGTCATTCAATCCCAGTGCCCTTGGTGCATTCTATTTATTCAACAATGTTTTTATAATTTCTGAGCAACAATTTATTACACACTTTCCACGCCCTCACACTCTCACAACGATAGACAAAGATCTCCTCCACACGTAGATTCGAAGGAAAAACAAACAATCTACTGCAAATAGATAGCAACAATCCACTCTCAACAATCTACTCTACTCTCCTACGTTTCCATTTCCCTTCAATTTCCCTAGGCCCTCCCATGAGGGAGTTGGGCCTAGACCTGCTCTGATACCATGTTGATTTTTCATATGAGATGATATATGATCAATGTTTTATTACAATGATGAGTGTTCCATATATAGAAAACATATTGTAAATTGTAATGTCCCCAAGACCGAGCCCTGTTGTAAATCATGTCTATGAAGTATAAAGCTTGCATTATGAATTGAAATTATGTTTTATAGGCTGGTGAGACAAGTTTTTATAAGCTGGTGGGCTTATGTGTTATTAGGCCGAAGAGCCTAAGTGTTAAGGCCGGGAGCTTGCTTTTGTATATGTAATCATGCAGAACATTAATAAAAATATAAACATTGTTGTGTGCAGACCGACCATGATGAATGAGTGATGGGGGACTAAGCTTCCACAGAGTGGGTAAGGGATTGGGGGGTTGGAAGGTTGGAAAGAGAGGCTAAGTGTAGAGCCTAGGGGCTTAAGTCCTTGGGAATAATATTTTAATATTATTCCAAAAGCCATGTGAAATGTGATGTTTTGTCCTAAGTTCCTGGGGAGGAACGCATGTTGATGGAACGCATGCAGCTTCATGAGCGACATGTGTTGACCTAGGCGCATGCGATTTAACCCAGGAAATGAGTCGTGTTTGGGGTTCGCTTCCCATTCTTTCCGCGGACGGTTGCGTCTGAGTGGGTTCGTTCTCCATTCTGTCGTTCGTTGTCTACACTGTGTGACCTCTGCATCTGAACTCGACATATCACACACAACACTAGAAACCGAAACCATGAGACCTCTATGATTGTCTGGTGTATTCTCGTCTGGTCTCTGCGTTTGGCCTCCATCCTCGACCTCTGCATAATTTTCTATTGCGCATCCCGTAACACGTAAACCGTGAGTCGATTTGTGTCTTCTGTAGACCCGACACCTGGATAATCGTCTGAGCGTGCTATGTTTCAGCATCTAGTCGTTGCCATTTGCGAGACTATGCCTGTTTTCTGTTGTGGTCGTCATCCTGGTGTCAACTAAGTGCTTGATGTTGTTGTGGTTTCCCTCACCCGGTTGGAATTGAGTCGAAGGGTGTGCTAAAGAAGCGAGTTGTCAGGCCCGTGGTAGAAGAAGCAGGTTGTCAGGCCTGTGAGCAACTCCCTCCAGGTGAGAGAGTCTGTTGGGAAGTGGTTTTCTCCCAGAGAGAGTCCAGCACTAGCTTCAGAGCTCTGGGAATTCCTGATTCGGCCTGTTGTCGAAGCCCAGAGAGGGAGGTGAAGCACCGATGGACTGTGCTTGTGAAGGTGTATACTCCGGGGCGGAACAGGCATGTGGGGAATGAGAGTTTGTTAGTAGTGGGCGTAAGAAGGCATCCTGGGAAGAATCCTTCCGGTTATTCTGTGCAGTTTTCCCTGTAACCTCAGCCTAGACTAGGATTCCTTGCCTTGGGTGGAGCTTAGTCCCAGCTCGGGGGTGACCTACTGCTAAGAGTGATGAGCAGCGTGGTCTAAGGCTGGGAGGTTCGTGGAAGGCCTGCACGTAGTTGGTGGAATTACCACGGTTTCAAAGATAAGTATCAACTTATGCTTAATATTATGTTTTGCATGCCTGTGATGCTTATATGTATCATGTATTCTGTTGTGCATATGAATTATTGTTAATGATAAGGATTATTTATGTTAGCAGTAATCTTGTGCTTACTCTGAGTTAATTGTGTTTAATTTGATTTAAATGCATGTTATTAATTAAGTATGAGAATGATGTTGTTCCGCACAGTACCGTTTGCCCGGCCAAGTGGGATGTAATGGTCGGGGAGTGTTACAGTATGGTATCAAAGCCTAGTTTCAACGCTGAGCCTGGATAGGTCGGATAAGTGGTCTTTGGACCGAGGTTTTGAGAAGGAAATTATGTCTGGAGGACTAATTTCAGACCTCATAATGTTTCTGAGTGTCAACGGGCTACTTGAGCATGTTACAAAGCTCAGGAGGTGTAGCGGTATTATAAAACTGCAGCCGGTGTGGTATATGGTCACAGGGAGAGAGAGAACTCCACACCAGAAGTGTTGGATCCATAGAATTTGTTCGAGAGGAAAGGAGAACCTTCACAACTGTCAATCTGGAGAACGTGCACAAGGTTTAAAACCCTTTGGAGTTGCACAGGAGTGTGAAAATCGCGATACGCGAAATCCCGAATTCGTCAGGATCGTCCATCGGAAAGGACGCATGGAGAGAGATCAACCTTTCGCTGACTCGTGACTTGAAATGGTCTAAGGGTGAGTTCGTGAGAATTCACGAAACGCGACTTCACGATTGGATCACAACCGAAGATTTGGAGTCGCTGCATCGTGAACTCCCGATTCACAAAACTCCGAAAAGATCTGGACCGTTAGATCCGAATCATCGAGGATCGTTGGATCTCGTACAAGAACTCGTGTATCGGAATTCGAGGATTGAAGTGATGAGATTTGGAGTCACTGCATCGTGAACTCCCGGTTATTGAAAACCCGAAACCCCAAAATCCCAAAACAATCTACACCGTATATCGTAGGAGAGGAACTTGATCGTTGGATCAAGTAGATTAATAGACCGTAATTTCAGAATTTCGGCAAACGGAAGTTCAAGATGTGTAGATGCACGAACTCCTGATGCCCAAAACTCCGAAACGAAAAGTAAAAGTAGTGGGGCCCCCTGACATTGCTGGGAGTGAGGTGGACCTTCTTAAGGACACCATGTGTCACTACCTTGGTGGGTGACAGTTGTGTTGTGGGCCCAAGGCGAGAGAGGTCGGAAGTTCGGGAGTCGAGAGTTGGAGAGGGAAGCGAGTGCGAGAACCTCTGGGACCAAAACCCGAAACCTCAAAAGTTCCAAAATGATCTACACCATAGAGAGTATAAGGCTTGATCGTTAGATCAAGCAGAAGGTAAGTCGCGATTACACGATTTTGGTTGTCGGGGAAAAACAGAGTGAGCTTAGGCACGGAACCCTGAAACCTCGAAACCTCGAAACGCCGAAAGGATCTGCACCATAGATCTGAGAGAGGTCTAACCGTTGGATTTCACTTGGAATGGATGTGGACACATGGGTGTGTACCATGTGTCAGTGGGTCGAAAAGAAAAGTGAGCATGGTGGGACCTAATGACATCGTTGAAGGTGACGTGGACCCTCCTGAACTTGCCACGTGCCACCGTGGTTGTAGGCAACAACTATGCTATGTGGGGGGCAGAGGGTAAAGTAAATCGGGATTTCGGAAGTCGGGAGTTGGAGAGGGAAGCGAGTGTGAGAACCTCCGGGACCAAAACCCCAAAACCCGAAACCCCGAAGCCCCGAAATCCCGAAACCCGAAGTTTCATTTGGAGAGCCTTGTAGCACATAGCAGTTTAGAGTTTGATCACGACCCGTGGATGCATGGGTTGGGGACTAAGAAAACGGGGGCTATCACCAGAAATTGCAAAGCCAAACAGAGCTCAGAAAATCCGTTGAATCAAAATGTTTTCTTGGTTTATGAATGTTGTAGTTTTATTAAGGGGGTAAGGCCTGACAAACTTTGGTTGACTGCACATTGTGTGTGCAGAGTTCAACGAGTGTCAGGACAGCCGCAAATCGACGTTGAGTATAGAAATGGAAGAGGTGTTGATTGCCTCCAATTCAGAGAACGAAAGAGAAGGAAGGGATGTCAACTTGGGAGTCGAAGGATCGAACTCCAATGGGCACGGAAGAGAATTGGATAAGGAAGGGCATATGATGAAAATCATTGAAAGATTGCAGAAAGATGCCCAGACTCGCCGAGCTAATAGCCGAAAGCTCATGAAAGTCAGGGATAGGCAGGGTCAATTCAACTTAAGGATGTTGAAGAATCTGGAAAGAATAGAAAAGAAATTGGAAAAGGAGAGTGACTCAAGCAAAACAAAGAGTCGCAGGACCCCTGAGAGGAAAAGAAGATCAAGGAGTGTCAGCAAACATCGTCGTCACTCCCCAAAGCATTCCAGTAGGGAAGCACACAGTAGTTCAAGCCCATCTCCTACCAAAAAGCACTGAAGATCTGGGATGGATGAATTGAAAGGGGAGATGAATAAGATTAAGCCTCCTACGTTTGATGGAGAACATAAGGAGGAAGATGCCGAAACATGGTTGCTTGGCATGAGGAAATATTTCCAACTACAAAATTATTCCTCTCATGCAGAAGGAAGAATTGCGATGTATCAACTAAAAGGAAAAGCATCCATGTGGTGGGATCAGCTTGTGCAGGTGCAGCACGTTAGAGAGAAAGATATCACATGGAAAGAATTCAAGAGGTATTTCGAGAGGAAATACTTAACTAAAAGATATTATGACAGAAAGATGAAGGAGTTCTTCGAACTCAAGCTGGGCAACATGACCATTGATGAATACGAACGAAGATTTTTGGAATTACTGGAGTATGTTCCATTCATCAAAGATGAGGCTATCAAGATCCAGAGGTATCTGAGTGGACTACCACCTCCCATTGGTGACAAGATTCAGTATGATGATCCTAAGACTATGGAAGAAACAATAAGAAGAGTGAAATGCTTATATGAACAGCAAAGAGAAAAGCCTACCTTTTGGAAGGCTTGGGTTGACCAGAAGAAGTTTAAGAAAGAACAGAGGCAGAAGGGAAACAAACCTCCCTTTTTCAGAAATAGTCCTCAAGGACATCCATCGTTTAGAGAGCCGAGAATGGTTGAAGTGGGAGAACAAAGGCTGAGACAGACCCCCATTCAGTGTTGGGGC
Organism: Picea engelmannii; assembly: GCA_009831015.1. Classification (NCBI taxonomy): domain Eukaryota; kingdom Viridiplantae; phylum Streptophyta; class Pinopsida; order Pinales; family Pinaceae; genus Picea; species Picea engelmannii. The sequence goes on along the minus strand of ML830905.1, from coordinate 87,228 downwards.
TGTAAAGAGAACCACAAGTATAGAGATTGTCCCCATAAAAATGGCAAAGCAAGAGCTGTCCATAATGTTCAACACGCTGAAACAGTGGAAGACAAGGGCAGTAGAATGCCAAGGATCTATGCGGCCCTGGACAACAAGCAAGCTGAATTTCAGTCGCACATGATTGAAGTAGAAGGTATGATCAAAAACCAACCATTTACTATTTTAGTTGATTCAGGGGCTAGCCATAGTTATATAGACCCTAGAGTGGTAGAAAATTTGCATTTGATAAGAAGCAAACATGAAAAGTTTTGGGTAGTGCAGCTAGCTACAGGAACCAAGAGGAAAGTCGCGGAGTTAGTCAAGTCCTATCCTGTAGACATGAATGGACTGAGCACGAAGGCCGATTTGAATATTCTGCCTTTAGGCTCTTATGACTGTTTAATTGGGATGGACTAGTTGGACCAGCACCATGCCCTCCTGAACTGTCGTAACAAGGAATTTACATGCTTGGATGAGGAGGGAAATCGGAAAACAGTCCAAGGAATTCCTAGAGCTGTTACTGTTAGAGAAATCTCAGCAATGCAGTTGAAGAAGTGCTACAGAAAAGGTTGTCAATTGTTTGCAGCCCGTGTGGAGAAAGCATCCAAAGATGAAGTCTCAAAGATTGGAGACCATGCGGTACTAACAAAATTTGAAGACGTATTTCAGGAGGTACCCAGACTACCTTCGAAGAGAGATATCGATTTCTCTATAAATTTGATGCCTGGAGCAGCTCTAGTGTCGAAAGCTCCTTATAGAATTAGTACGCCAGAGCTGAAAGAGTTGCAATTGCAGCTTGAAGAGCTTCTAAAGAAGGGGTACATTCGCCCAAGCGTGTCACCTTGGGGTGCCCCGGTCCTGTTCGTGAAGAAGAAGGACAGGACGGGACGTTGAGGCTGTGCATTGATTTCAGACAGTTGAACAAAGTAACTATCAAGAACAAGTATCCTCTGCCGAGGATCGACGATCTTTTCGATCAGTTGAAAGATGCGAAAATATTTTCGAAGATAGATCTCAGATCGAGATATCACCAGGTAAGAATAAAGGATGAAGACATCAGCAAGATCGCCTTTAGAACAAGGTATGGTCATTACAAGTTCACAGTGGTACCGTTTGGGCTGTCGAACGCACCTGTTGTTTTTATGTGCTTGATGAATGGTGTATTCAGGGACCATCTAGACAAGTTTGTCATAGTCCTCCTGGATGACATTTTGGTGTATTCCAAGTCAGAGGAAGAGCATGAACAACACCTGAGGATGGTGCTGCAAGTGTTGAGAGAACACCAACTGTATGCCAAGTTGAGCAAATGCTCGTTTTATCAAAGGCAGATCCATTACTTG
>ML830905.1:62502-75784 GCA_009831015.1 Picea engelmannii | reverse complement strand
TTCTCCATGTGTATGCTTTATTCATGTATGTTGCACATATGCTTTGTTCATGCTATTTAATGCAATTCATGAATCATGTGATAGCCATCGAATAAAAGATCACGGATCAAGGGCAGAATTGTCATCTATTGCACCTCCTCCCTACTTGTCATATCTAAACTCTCTACGAGTCTCCTCCTAAATGCAGTCATCCCAAAGCCTCTCCCACTTGGAAAGTTTCTCTCTAGCACAGATGCCCATGATGAATGGTTCCCAAGCCTTGGAAAACTCATTCAGAGAATGTAACACACCCGACACCTAAATACTCTTTTAAGGGGTGGTGCATCATAATTTTGTTTCCCTAAACCATGTCACATCCTCTTTATGGGATCTCCATCACGTTCACTAGTTCAACACTTTCCAACCACTGTCCTCACGCTCAAAACTGAGCTCAGAATTGGAAGAAATGCCCTTCCACAGTCCTTCGGGCACTTTTTGGTCAAGGGTCACGTGGCTTCTATGTGGATCCGACTCTTATGTATCGTCCCGAGCTCTCCTAAACCCAGGAGCTTCCAGCACTCCTAAACCTATGGCAGGATTCCATCCACAAATAAACCAATTGGGGATCTCCCTCCACATCTACACACATGCTTAAAGATAATTCAATGTTCAATGCTTCGGCACTGAGCGCCCCTTTTCTATCTAAGCACGAAACCTCCCGAAGTCCCAAACTCCCAAAGTCTCGCAAGCTTGCCACGTGGCTTCGGCCTTCGGTCCCTTCAGTCTCTCTACAACACTACACCCTAACTCTTCTGGAGCTCCTATCTCCCGAACTTCTGAAACCCTGCCACGTAGCTTCGGCCCTTCTAACTTATCCTCGACATCACGCTCTAAACCACCGGAGTCCCGAACTCCCAGATTCCCAGTCACATCACCAACCACTTTGGCCAGGTGGGCACATACCAGAGGCTGACACGTAGCAAGGGCCAAGGGTGACACGTGTCATGCTTTAATAGGAATAAGGGTCTGCAAAACGTCCATATCCCGGTGACACATGGCACCTTGGTTATAGGTCAACGTCACCCTGGATGACGTCAATGAGCCACGTCAACCCCAGCCAAACAGCATACTAATGTCCTTCAAATCTCGCGGTTGAGATATGTCCACGTAGAACCATAGATCCATGGCCCTCATTGCTTCGCAACTCCGGGCTTCGGAGATTATCAACTCACCACATCGCAAATCCCCCGGAGGGCCAAGTCTCTGGACTATCAGATCTGGTGCCACGTGTCCTCTACCTGTCAACGGTTGAGATTTAATTCGTCGTTCACGACTTCGGGAGTCTTCACACTGATGCAGCCCCCCTCCCCTTTCGGGGTTCTGCGACCTCCCGATCTATGGATCATTCCAATTGTTGAGTCAGATCGACTCTTCAGGCTCCTGAATGAACCCAGATCAATTATACACAGGTCCCTTTTCCTCATGTGTGAAAGTCCTGTGACACCTGCACCCTCTGTCTGCGTGTTCCGGTGCTCTTCAATTTGCGGGCACTAGCTCCTCTTCACTAGTCCCTTCCTTCATATGTCCCTAGGTTGTGCCCTTATGCTAATGCGCAATTGCAGGCATGGGCAAGAGTGGTTTCAAGCCAACCCGCTTTTCACCCCGCAATCCTTCCCAATTGTCGATCTCGCGATCTTGACGATAACATCTGAATTGACGCTTCAAATCTGTGCCTTTTAATCTACGGACCAGATCTGCTCCTCCTAGATCAACGGTTGTGACCTCTTCGCAACTCCGAACTTCGCGTGTTTGAAATCTCAACCCTCGCTTTCCTCTGTACTCCAATCTTCCGGAGTTAACGATCTGTTGCCACCTATCTCCCTGAACCTACGACTAGGATTCCCTCCATGAATCCGGCCTTCGGGAATCTCAATTCTCAAATTCTCGCCTCTGCTGACTGGGTATCTCCCGGAGTGGAAGATCTGCTGACACATATCTCCCCAATCAACGGTTGTGCTCCCACATTGGGACTTTGGCCTCCTCAACCAAATCAACGGTCCTCTGACTCCTTCCTCGATCAACGATCAACGATCTTCTCTGGGTCTTCGAACTTTTCCTCCTCTGCTTTTCTCCGGAGTTCTGGATCTAGCACCACGTGTCCTCCTTCGCATCGACGGCTCTCGTCATTTCAGATTTCCGGGCTTCGTAAATCTCAAATGTCAAACTCCTGCCTTCCTGTGGCTTTTATCCAAAGTTGAAAATCTATTGACGTGTGTCCTTCGATCAACGGTTGAAATTTACTGTGTCTTTACCTGGAGTGCATGGATTTGTTCCACATCTCTCCTAAATCCGACAGTTATGGATCGCTCTGGAACTTTACCCGAAGTGCTCAGATCTTCGCCACATCTCCTCTCTTGGTCCGACGGCTCGAATTCACTTCGGGTGATCTGACGACTTAGAGCTACTTCGGCTCTCCGGACTTTGCGAATCTCAAATTTCAACTTAGAGACTCCATACAATTTTCCCAGAGCTCACGATCTGCTGACAAGTGTCCCCTCGCAGATCGACCGCTCTCGGCTCTCTGACGCTTCGGCTCTTCGGCTCCCCGACACTTCGGCTCTTCAGCTCCACGGTGTTTCGGCTCTTTAGATCCTCAGTGCTTCGGCTCTTTAGCTCCCCGGCGCTTCGGCTCTTCGGGCTTCGAGAGTCTCAACTCCTATGCACTCATTTCCCCCGGACTGCTTTCACCCGAAACACACGATCTCTTGACTCATGTCTCCCCCTTGATCTGACAGCCTCTATCTGCTTCGGGTAATCGAACTTCGGGAGTTTCAACTCCTGTGCACTCGCTCCTCCCAGAGTGCTTTCACCCGAAACCTCTGATCTTTCGCCACCTGTCCTTCTCGACGATAGACGGTTCGGTCCCTGTTCACTTCGGGACTTCGGGACTTTGACAAGTCCGCTCTCCTGTGTACACAAGACGCTAAAGCTCGTGCACCTTCTTCCGAATCCAATGGTCGCTAGTCCTTCGCGCTCAAATCCAACGGATGGGATTCTATTTATCTCCTACGTGCTTCCTTATGTCACTAGACGTGGATCTAACGATCCAGGCTCCTTTCCACAACCGATCTGACGGATGTTGTCGCTCCTCTTCCTCCTCTTGAGCTTTCACCTTCTTCCGACTTGGAAGACTTAGTCTGCTTTCAAAGGTCTCGGTCTTTGAACTTTCTCTCGCGAACCCGACTCCTTTGGGTCTCGCTTACGCTCTTGCGTCGTTATCTCTTCTGAGCTTTTGGACTTGGAACAAGTCCGCCTCTTACGCACAATCTGCGTTATTCCTCCTAAGCTTCATCTCCTCGAAGACTTCGATCTCCCACGCACTCCTTCCGTTTCTAGGATTTCGTCAAACTCATATCCGAAGGATTTATTTAAAAGAAATTCTTCTCGCCCTCCTGGTGTTCTCCTGGCTCAATGCACACCTTGCAAAGCTTTTTCTCACAGAGTGTTCAGTAACTTTGTTTCTTACCGAAATCGACACAGAGTTCTTCCTCTGTACACACCTGCACCCGCTCGATGCCCGCTTGGTAGAGCTTCTTCTTAGCAGAGTATCTCGTAACTTTGTTTCTCTATGCTTTCTCTGCACAGTTCCTCCCCCAAGGTATTCAGTAACCTTGAGGTTCCTTCTTTGAATTCGTGACCACTCTGGTGCGCCCTCCTGGCATGTTCCTCCCCGACTCCGTAGAGTTCAAATGCGCACTCCTTGCACTGGCTACAGAACCTCCAATGTTCTGTTGTGCACTCCTTGCACAGCCTAAAGAACCCAGAATGATATTTCAAACTCAAACAGAGATAGAGAAATCTATCTTCCTACTGTAAATGAAACTTATCATACATCTACAGCTTTCATTCATGAATTACATAAACACATGAACAACAATATGCAGGAAAAACTGCTTCTCTATTATCTCTGTGTGTCTATACAGATGTTTACAAAAACTGGACTATAATAGAGTCCCAGATCTCTCAAACTCTCTTTCTCAGAACTTCTAAGACCTCCTAAGACCTCTCTCCCTACCTGAGATCTCTCTCTCAAGTCTCTTAATTACAAAAGAGGGCTCTACGAGCTTATCCTCTTCACCACCTTAGTGCCATCGTTGTCTTAGTTACGGCACCATACTTCTACGGCTACATTCCATAAATGTTCATCAAGACCTGACTACGATCTGGACCTGCTACATGCAACCATTAAAGGCACCCCTACCCACTACCTGTACCAAGGGATGGCTTGGCATTTATCAGCCTTACAACACGAAATCTGTATAGGATCATATATTTCAAATTGAAAAATGGGAGGGTCGGTGCGTCTCCCTTTCTCCATTGCGCGTCTACATGTTGGCTTCCTGGCGCATTTGTTGAGGTGGTGCGATGCTCCTGCATCATACTCCACTGCTAGGAAAATCATGAGTTCCTCTTCTCCAATGTTGAAATCCTCCTGGATCCCAAATTCTCTTCTGGAGTTGTCCTCTTGCTCCTCTCCAGCTATGTTGTTGTTGTTGCTGCTTCTTTTTCCTCTTATGTTTCTTCCCTGCTGCTATGACAGGCTCTCTTCTGTTTAGCTCCCTTTTGCTAACTGCTTCTTGCGCTGACCTCAACATCAGCTTCCTTATCTCTTCTATCACCATGTCCAGTTGCTCCAGTGGCTGGCTCTTCTTATGCAGTCTTCTCGGCTGCACTTTCTTCTCCTCAGTGGGTAGATCATCTTGATACCCCATATCGTTTTCTTCTTCTGTGGCATTAGTTTGCCACCCTGTTGTCTCATCACTGAGTCGCTACTCAGCTTCCTCCTCTGACAAATTAGCTTCTGTCAGCTCCTCTTGCGTTGGTTCAAGTCCAACTTCTTCCAACTACTCCTCTGGCTGGTATGCTCCTCCATCTGTCTCCAACTTGGCTTGTTGGATGTGCAAGCTTTGCACCATCACCCTTCTCTCTAGGGCTTCCAGTTCTTCATACAGATCAGCAAAGTACATGTTGTATGCTTCCTCTTCTGTTGCAGGCTCCAGTGTTGCAGTCATCTCTGTTTCAGCTTCCTGGTTGAAAATTTTGGGCCATTCTTCTGAATGATCCTTCATCATGACAGTCACCGCTGGTTGTCCTTCTTCTGCTGTTGTATCTACAACAAATGCTCTGGCCTCAACTGAGCTATCTGGTAGGAATATCTGAATTCCTCCAATGACCAGAATGCTTCTCTAATCCTCCTCCTCTATGATGGAAGTGTTTAACTTCTCATCGTCTTCATTCACATGGTCTGCAAATCCAAATGAATCTTCACCCATCAGCACTCTTTGCTGACCTGAGCTCCTGAGACTTTCTGATAGTCCCATTTCTTTCCCCTTGCCCAACTGGAAATTTTGGATTTCTCTTCTGCCCACCTGGCAGTCTATGAGATCAACCGATCCCATCTCATTACCCACCTGGAAAGCTAAACTTTCAGCACTACTCCTCTGGCAGTACTCGAAACCTCCACCTGATCTCTTTCCATTGCCCACCTGGCAGTTTATGAGATCTTCATCTGATTTCTTCTCCTCCTCCTCGCTGAGATTTCTCCCAGTCTTTGGTTCACAAATGTGAATTAGTTCCTCCTCTGGTTCACTAAGGTTTTCAGTATGACTCAGCCACCTTCTCATCGACCTTCCCTGTCCTCTGGCCAACAATATCTTTACTGGCCACTTCACCCTCTTCTTCATGGGCCATTCATACACCCAATGTGCTTTTGCATCCTGTTGCATTTTAAATCCAAGCTTCTCCATTTGTGCTTTTATCTAATTGAACTCCAGACCCATCTCTAGATTGTTCTTCTGTTGGTGGCCTTCTCTTCGACCACGTCCATGGCCTTCAGTAGCCATTTCCACTTTCTACCTGCTCTCCTGGCAAGTCTATGGATCACTCTTCATCCAAGAGCATCACCATCTTCCCTCACAGCTCATCTGGTTGTTTAAATTTTTGTTGCTGCGTACATGCAAAAACCTTCTCACAAAGCATCAATACTCTGCCTTCCTTTCACCTCCTCCTTATCTGTTGTCTGTAAGCCAAGCTCGGTGTTCTGATACCGCTCGTTGTCATCAGATTATCCCCTTTTGCCTACAGAAATCAATTATGTGCTCTGATACCACCTGATGGTATCAGACTATCTCTTCTTTAATGTCTTCTCTCTTCGACCTACAGAAATCAATTCTGCAAAAAGGCTCTGATACCACCTGATGCAGCCCCCCTCCCCTTCCGGGGTTCTGCGACCTCTTGGTCTCTGGATCGTTCCAATTGTTGAGTCGGATCGACTCTTCAGGCTCCTGAATGAACCAAGATCAATTATACACAGGTCCCTTTTCCTCCTGTGAGCAAGTGTTGTGACACCTGCACCCTTTGTCTCCGTGTTCTGGTGCTCTGCAATTTGTGGGCGCTAGCTCCTCTTCATTAATCCCTTCCTTCATATGTCCATGGGTTGTGCCCTTGTGCTAATGCACGATTGCGGGCACAGGCAAGAGTGGTTTCAAGCCAACCCTCTTTTTGCCCCGCAATCCTCCTCGTGCTGCCACGTATCCCTTTGCAAATACTGTGGTTCCAATTGCGGCCCGCTCAAGGAAAATTAACATCGAGCTTGTCCTGGCCCCGCAATCCTTCTTGAACGTCAATCACACGATCTTGACGATAACCTCTGAATCGACGCTTCAAATTTGCGCCTTTTAATCTACGAACCAGATCTGCTCCTCCTAGATCAACGGTTGTGACCTCTTCGCAACTCCGAACTTTAGGTGTTTGAAATCTCAACCCTTGCTTTCCTCTGTACTCCAATCTTCCAGAGTTAACGATATGTTGCCACCTGTCTCCCTAAACCTAGGACTAGGATTCACTCCGTGAATCCGGCCTTCGGGAATCTCAATTCTCAAATTATCGCCTCTGCTGACTGGGTATCTCCTGGAGTAGAAGATCTATTGACACATATCTCCCCAATCAACGGTTGTGCTCCCGCTTTGGGACTTTGGCTTCCTCAACCAAATCAACGGTCCTCTAACTCCTTCCTCAATCAACGATCAAGATCTTCTCTGGGTCTTCGGACTTTTCCTCCTCCGCTTTTCTCCGGAGTTCTGGATCTGGAGCCGCGTGTCCTCCTTCACATCGATGGCTCTCGTCGTTTCAAATTTTCGAGCTTCAGAAATCTCAAATGTCAAACTCATGTCTTCCTGTGGCTTTTATCCAGAGTTGAAAATCTATTGACGCGTGTCCTCCTCGGATCAACGGCTGAAGTTTACTTCGAGTCTTTACCCAGAGTGCATGGATCTGTTCCATGTCTCTCCTAAATCCGACGATTATGGATCGCTCTAGAACTTTACCCAGAGTGCTCAAATCTTCGCCACGTCTCCTCTCCTAGTCCGAGGGCTCGGATTCAATTCGGGTGATCTAACGGCCTAGAGCTACTTCGGCTCTCCGAACTTCACGAATCTCAAATTTCAACTTAGAGACTCCATACAATTTTCTTGGAGCTCACGATCTGCTGACAAGTGTCCCCTCGCAAATCGACGACTCTAGGCTCTTCGGCTCTTCGACTCCCCGATGCTTCGGCTCTTCAGCTCCCCGGCTCTTCGGGCTTCAGGAGTCTCAACTCCTATGCACTCGTTTCCCCTAGAGTGCTTTCACTCGAAACACACGATCTCTTGATGCGTGTCTACCCCTTGATCTGACGACCTCTATCTGCTTTGGGTCTTCGGACTTTGGGAGTTTCAACTCCTGCGCACTCGTTCCTCTCAGAGTGCTTTCACCCGAAACCTCAGGTCTTTCACCACCTGTCCTCCTCGACGATGGACGGTCCCTGTTCACTTCGGGACTTCGAGACTTTGACAACTCCACTCTCCTATGTACACGAGGCGCTAAAGCTCGTGCACCTTCTTTTGGATCCAACGGTCGCTGGTCCTTCGCGCTCAGATCTAACAGATGGGATTTTGTTTATCTCCTACGCGCTTCCTTATGTCACTGGACGTGGATCTGACGATCCAGGCTCCTTTCCAAAGCCGATCTGACGGCTGTTGTCGCTCCTCCTCTTGAGTTTTCACCTTCTTCTGACTTGGAAGACTTAGTTCGCGTTCAAAGGTCTCGGTCTTTGAACTTTCTCTCGCGAACCCGACTCCTTTGGGTCTCGCTTATGATCTTGCGTCGTTATATCTTCTGATCTTTTGGACTTAGAACAAGTCCACCTCTTACGCACTCTCTGCGTTATTCCTCCTGAGCTTGATCCCCTTGAAGACTTCGATCTCCCACGCACTCCTTGCGTTTCAGGGATTTCATCAAACTCAGATCCGAAGGATTTCTTTAAAAGAAATTCTTCTCGCCCTCCTGGCGTTCTCCTAGCTCGATGCACACCTTGCAGAGCTTTTCCTCACAGAGTGTTTAGTAACTCTGTTTCTTACCGAACTCGACGCAAAGTTCTTCCTTTGTGCACACTTGCACCCGCTCGATGCCCGCTTGGCAGAGCTTCTTCTTAACAGAGTATCTTGTAACTCTGTTTCTCTATGCTTTCTCTGCACAGTCCCTCCCCCAAGGTATTCAGTAACCTTGAGGTTCCTTCTTTGAATTCGTGACCACTCTGGTGCGCCCTCCTGGCACGTTCTTCCCCGACTCCGCAGAGTTCAGATGCGCACCCCTTGCGCTAGCTACAGAACCTCCAATGTTCTGTTGTGCATTCCTTGCACAATCTAAAGAACCTAGAGTGATATTTCAAACTCAAATAGAGATAGAGAAATCTATCTTCCTACTATAAATGAAACTTATCATACATCTACAACTTTCATTCATGAAATACATAAACACATGAACAACAATATGCAAGAAAAATTGTTTTTCTATTATTGTTGTGTGTCTATACAGATGTTTACAAAAACTGGACTGTAATAGAGTCCTAGTTCTCTCAAGCTCTCTTTCTCAGAACTTCTAAGACCTCCTGAGGCCTCTCTCCCTACCTGAGATCTCTCTCTCAAGTCTCCTAATTACAAAAGAGGGTTCTACGAGCTTATCCTTTTCACCGCCTTAGTGTCATCGATGTCTCAGTCACAGCACCATACTCCTATGACTACATTCCATAAGTGTTCATCTAAACCTGACTACAATCTGGACCTACTATAGGCAACCATTAAAGGCAACCCTACCCACTACCTGTACAAAGGCATGGCCTGGCATTTATAAACCTTACAACACGAAATCCGTATAGGATCATATATTTCAAATTGAAAAATGGGAGGGTCAATGCCTCTCCCTTTCTCCATTGCACGTCTGCGTGTTGACTTGCTAACGCATTTGTTGAGGTGGAGCGATGCTCCTGCATCATACTCCACTGCTAGGAAAATGATGAGCTCCTACTCATGAGTTCCTCTTCTCCAGTGTTGAAATCCTCCTGGATCCCAAATTCTCTTCTGGAATTGTCCTCTTGCTCCTCTCCAGCTATGCTGTTGCTGCTACTGCCTCTTTTTCCTCTTTTGTTTATTCCCTACTACTATGACAGGATCTCTTTTATTCAGCTCCCTTTTGCTGAGTACTTCTTGCACTGACCTCAACATTAGCTTCCTTATCTCTTCTATCACCGTGTCCAACTGCTCCAATGGTTGGCTCTTCTTATGCAGTCTTCTCGACTGCACTTCCTTCTCCTCAGTGGGTAGATCATCTTGATCCCCCATATCGTTTTCTTCTTCTGTGGCATTAGCTTGCCACCCTGTTGTCTCATCACTGAATTGCTGCTCAGCTTCCTCCTCTGACAAATTACCTTCTGTTAGATCCTCTTGCATTGGTGGTTGGTATGCTCCTCCATCTGTCTCCAACTTAGCTTGTTGGATGTGCAAGCTTTGCACCATCACCCTTCTCTCTAGGGCTTCCAGTTCTTCATACAGATCAGCAAAATCCATGGTGTATGCTTCCTCTTATGCTGCAAGCTCTAGTGTTGCAGTTATCTCTGTTTCAGCTTCTTGGCTGAAAAATTTGGGCCATTCTTCTTAATGCTCTTTCATCATGACAGTCACCGCTGGTTGTCCTTCTTCTGTAGTTGCATCTCCAACACATGCTCTGGCCTCAACTGGGCTATCTGGTAGGAATATCTGAATTCCTCCAATGATTAGAATGCTCCTCTAATCCTCCTCCTCTATGATGGAAGTGTTTAACTTCTCATTGTCTTCATTCACATGGTCTGCAAATCCAAATGAATCTTCACCCAACAGCACTCCTTGCTGACCTAAACTCTCTTCTGAGCTCCTAAGACTTTCTGACAGTATCATTTCTTTCCCCTTGCCCACCTAGCAATTTGGGATTTCTCTTTTGCCCACCTGGCAGTCTATGAGATCAACCGATTCCATCTCATTGCCCACCTGGAAATCTGAACTTTTAGCACTACTCCTTTGGCAGTACTCAAGACCTCCACCTGATCTCATTCCATTGCCCACCTGGCAACTCGAAAGTCCATTTCTGCCCACCTGGCATTTTATGAGATCTTCATCTGATTTCTTCTCCTCCTCGTCACTGAGATTTCTCCCAGTCTCTGATTCACAGATGTGAATCAGTTCCTCCTCTGGTTCACTGAGGTTTTCAGTATGCCTCAGCCACAATTTCTTTACTGGCCACTTCACCCTCTTCTTCATGGGCCATTCATACACCCAATGCGCTTTTGCATCCTGCTGCATTTTAAATGCAAGCTTCTCCATTTGTGCTTTTATTTGATTGAACTCCAAACCCATCTCTATATTGTTCTTCTGTTGGTGGCCTTCTCTTCGACCACGTCCATGGCCTTCAGTAGCCATTTCCACTTTCTACCTACCCTCCTGGCATGTCTATGGATCACTCTTCATCCAAGAGCATCTCCATCTTCCCTCACAGCTCACCTAGTTGTTTAAATTTTTGTTGTTGCGTACATGCAACAACCTTCTCACAGAGCATCAATACTCTGCCTTCCTTTCACCTCCTTCTTATTTGTTGTCTGTAAGCAAAGCTCAGTCTTCTGATATCGCTCGATGTCATCAGATTATCCCCTTTTGCCTACAAAAATTAATTATGTGCTCTGATACCACCTGATGGTATCAGACTATCTCTTCTTTAATGTCTTCTCTCCTCGGCCTACAGAAATCAATTCTGCAAAAAGGCTCTGATACCACCTGATGCAACCCCCCTCCCCTTCCGGGGTTCTGCGACCTCCTGGTCTCTGGATCGTTCCAATTGTTGAGTCGGATCAACTCTTCAGGCTCCTGAATGAACCCAGATCAATTATACACAGGTCCCTTTTCCTCCTGTGTGCAAGTCCTGTGACACCTGCACCCTCTGTCTGCGCGTTCTGGTGCTCTTCAATTTGCGGGCGCTAGCTCCTCTTCACTAGTCCCTTCCTTCATATGTCCCTGGGTTGTGCCCTTGTGCTAATGCGCGATTGCGGGCGTGGGCAAGAGTGGTTTCAAGCCAACCCGCTTTTCGCCCCACAATCCTCCTCGTGCTGCCACGTATCCCTTTGCGAATACCGTGGTTCCAATTGCAGCCCGCTCAAGGAAAATTAACGTCCGAGCTTGTCCTGGCCCTGCAATACTTCCCGGTCGTCGATCTCACAATCTTGATAATGTCTGAATCGACACTTCAGATCTGCGCCTTTTAATCTACGGACCAGATATGCTCCTCCTAGATCAACAGCTGTGACCTCTTCGCAACTCCGGACTTCGAGTGTTTGAAATCTCAACCCTCGCTTTCCTCTATACTCCAATCTTTTGGAGTTAACGATCTGTTGCCACCTGTCTCCCTGAACCTACGACTAGGATTCCCTCCGTGAATCCGACCTTCGGGAATCTCAATTCTCAAATTCTCGCCTCTGCTGACTGGGTATCTCCTAGAGTGGAAGATCTACTAACACGTATCTCCCCAATCAAAGGTTGTGCTCCCGCTTTGGGACTTTGGCCTCCTCAACCAGATCAACGGTTCTCTAACTCCTTCCTCGATCAACGATCAAGATCTTCTTCGGGTCTTCGGACTTTTCCTCCTCCGCTTTTCTCCGGAGTTCTGGATCTGGTGCTGCGTGTCCTCCTTCGCATCAACGGCTCTCGTCGTTTCGGATTTCCAGGCTTTGGAAATCTCAAATGTCAAACTCCTGCCTTCCTGTGGCTTTTATCTAGAATTGAAAATCTATTGACGTGTGTCCTCCTCGGATCAACGGCTGAAGTTTACTTCAGGTCTTTACCCGGAGTGCATGGATCTGTTCCACGTCTCTCCTAAATTCGACGGCTATGGATCGCTCCGGAACTTTACCCAGAGTGCTCAGATCTTCGCCACGTCTCCTCTACTGGTCTGACGGCTCGGAATCACTTCAGGTGATCTAACGGCTTAGAGTTACTTCAGCTCTTCGGACTTCGCGAATCTCAAATTTCAACTTAGAGAGTCCATACAATTTTCTCGGAGCTCACGATCTACTGACAAGTGTCCCCTCGCAGATCGACGACTCTCGGCTCTCCAGCGCTTCGGCTCTTCGACTCCCCGACGCTTCGGCTCTTCAACTCCTCGACACTTCAGCTCTTTAGCTCCCCGGCTCTTCGAGCTTCGGGAGTCTCAACTCCTATGCACTCGTTTCCCCCGGAGTGCTTTCACCCGAAACACACGATCTCTTGACTCATGTCTCCCCCTTGATCTGACAGCCTCTATCTGCTTCGGGTAATCGGACTTCGGGAGTTTCAACTCCTGTGCACTCGCTCCTCCCGGAGTGCTTTCACCCGAAACCTCTGATCTTTCGCCACCTATCCTCCTCGACAATGGACGATCCCTGTTCACTTTGGGACTTCAGGACTTTGACAAGTTCGCTCTCCTGTGTACACAAGACGCTAAAGCTCATGCACCTTCTTCCGGATCCAACGGTCGTTGGTCCTGTTATCGCACGGTTTGTAGGATAGTTCCAAGGGCTTGAGTCAGGGCTTGAAACCGGCGTAACAGGAGCTTCCCCACCCACTGTCACCTCGATGGGGGGCTCTTTCTATTTAGGAGGGCAAGTCCAAGGGAGACGTCCCTAAGGCAATCTGGTAAATGAAAGGCTAAAGGATAAAAGGACAAGTCAGGGATACCCCTTTCACAGATTGCTGCCCAAGAAAAGATAGTCACAAAGATATAGCCATTGCTGATGCACCTGTTTGCGAGACAAAACAAAGACAACTAGAATATGTGCTTGCAGTGGGTTAGTACTTCATAAAACCAATGACTATCTTTAAATCAATATATGAGCAATGGATCAATGCTATTATTGACGAAGTCAATGATG
>ML830905.1:41005-55398 GCA_009831015.1 Picea engelmannii | reverse complement strand
TAAAACTTGATTTTAATCAAATGTGGGTTTAAGAGGGTAGGTAAGGGTTAGGATGGTTTAGGTGAGCTCCTCTCATCATTAATTGCCTTTTACTTCACTTAATTTGGTCCACTATTACAAAAATTACATTTTCCCATGTTCTGTGTTTGGCAATTAAAATTGTCGTTTTCCCGAAAAACTCCTAAGCAGACAAACAACCTAGCAAAACTTGTCCGACTGAGTTGAAACTTGGTCCACGGGTGCAAGGGGTCTCATTAGCTTTCTTTTGAGTACAAATACCTCTATTGCAAATCCTGGGACCTAAGTTTTACATTAATTACCCAGAAGTAATTAATTAATTAATCAATTAATTAATTCGGAACCTTAAAAAAAACCTAGCTAGACCTGATGAAATTCCGCGAAATTTCGCGTGTTGTCTTACATGGTCATTTACAACATTCCTAAACACTAGCTACCTAGGAATAACTTCATTAGAACGCCTTTCGCCACTTTGGAGGAATTATTGGGTGGGAGTGAAAAACTCAAGGGAGATTAACCCGGCTGGTTAGGCCACATTAACCTCCTGAGGATAAAAAACACTCAGCGAAAGGAACTCTCCTAATGAAGGAACCCTAAGGCAACTGACCTAACATGATCCATGTA
Source organism: Picea engelmannii (assembly GCA_009831015.1). NCBI lineage: Eukaryota > Viridiplantae > Streptophyta > Pinopsida > Pinales > Pinaceae > Picea > Picea engelmannii. The sequence goes on along the minus strand of ML830905.1, from coordinate 54,756 downwards.
GACTTATTACAATATTAACCCACGCAGGGGTGCGGTAATCCTGCTTACAAAATTTGTGCTGGAGGCAAAAATTGCCTAGTAGAACCAAACTGTATTCGACATATTAGCATCTGATGATGCATTACTTCATGGCACATGGAGTTGACCCCCTAGTTGAATAGGCGGTCAACACCACCCAACCGTAAGCTCAGAGGCATTCAATCTTAGTGCTCTGGCCACCCTCGTGCCAAGCCATGATATCACCAGGGAACTTATGTCGTTTCTCAAAGATCCTCTCTTTGTCATAGCAACCCTGCGAGGTTTATCAGATGCTTCCTCAGCATCAAGCTCGCGACCTTCCTCTTTTCTCTACATATCCGGGTTGCGCGTTCCCCTTTGTGCATGCGCTCTTGTCTAGTGTCTCTCCTGCTCTCTACAAAGCCTCACGCCTCTACCTCCACTCTCTGCGCGTGTATCTCCCCTTCCTACCTTTCCCGAGATGGTTCTTGACCTATCTGGTTCCTTTTGTCAGAAGGAAACTTAGGTCAGCCTGGGTCTGCAGGACTCTGTGGTACTTTGGGCTGATAGCCTCATGTCTCCTCAACCAGCCCATGCTTCCATTCATGGGGGTGGTTGATTATTCAACTACTAGTCCTTCCTTCATTAACTGATTTCTCTCCTTGGGATCCAAAGGGGGTTCGTTATTCCCAACAAGGGAAAATTTGGGGCCATTTGACATAATGAACCCTCTTATAGTTTTCCCATTCTTTTCCCTAGTGATATCGTGGCTAGTACTTCAAGGCTTCACCCCCACAGTTAGTCGTTGGCAATCTAAACAAAATACATTTACATCGTTCACACGCCATAGCATGGTAATCCTAATTGACGATAAATTACAAGTTGGGGGAAACAGGGGTATTACAGAGCAACATTCACTAATTCTGCATCCAGTTGTTTCTCCTACAGCTGCAAGCTAGTCACGAATCTGTGTGATCCTCATAAGGTAGTTAGTTACATTGTCTAAGGTGGACATTCTTCATTCTGTGAGTTTGGTTTTAAGGATCATCTTATGACTCATATTGTCACTTTGCAAGAGTAACACAAGGGCATCAAGCGTCTTCTTAGATCTAGTATTTTCTACAACATGCGGGATCAGATGATCCTTGATGGCTTCAAGGAGCACCCTCTATGCCTTTATATCCTTCTTATCCCATGTTGCCTGCACTACAGGGTCTACCATTGTTGGCGTACCCCTTGAGGTCTGCGTTGGAGGAGCACTGGTCACGACTTCCCACAACTTGTGTTCCTTCAAGATCACTAAGATTCTTGTTTTCCAAGGCAAGAAGTTTGAAGCCTTGTCTAGTCGATCCTCAACCTTCACATTGGTTACCGACATGGTTGATCTGAGCTTTGTTATTTAACTTGTTGAAGTAATCTACATTGAATACAATAAATCTACTTTTCTCTCAGAGCAAGAGCTCTGATACCATGTTAATTTCTCTAAAAGCAACTAACTAAGCAAACAGATCAGATCTAAATACTTTGATAAAATTATTAACCCTTGCATGCAATGGAAAACGAGAAAAGCAATCACACATAGTATACATTTTTTCTACTCTTCAAGATCAGTTCTTCATTCAAATAACTTTGGAACCTACAAGAGCTCCCCTCATAGGGAAAATGGCTCTAAGAAATAAAACCACAAACCAAATCAGCAAACATGTCACCACAATGTTGCCTCAATTTGTGTGCTACTAAATCTCTAAGGTTGTTTGTACGGATCTATACAGATCTATACGAATTTTTTGTTGTTGTAATAAATGTGGTTGCCTTGGGAAGCATGCGACCTGTTGCAATTAATGTGACCTACTACCCACATGTGCAACCTCTGATGCATGAATTTGCTGCCTTGGGATGCATGCATCTTCCTTGGGAAGCATGCTACCTCCTTGGGATGTGTGCAACTTGTTCTTCTTTCTCTCCAATGCTGGAAAAATCAAATCTGATTTTTCCTCTCCTTCACCTCACATGACTTGTGAAAATGAATTATCCTTGTGTCTCTTTTCTTTACCCTCTCTGTTTTTGTATTTTTGACTTTAGTCGTTTACCTAATCTCAACGGTCAAGATTAGATCATGAGATCAATGGCTATCTTTTAATTAAATCATTAAGTGACTTTAACTTAGTCACTTTAATAAAAGACGTTCACCTTTATTAATAAATTAATAAAGTGAACTCTAGGAAGGGTAAGGATACATTTAATGACAATTTTCACAAGTAAACACCCTTGTGAAAATACCTGTCCGAGCTACAAACACTAACATGTGGGGGCATCCCCAAATTTTAAGAAAAATAATGGGGGATGGGGGACATCATGGTCCCTAGAATAGGGGACCCCGTCTCTAAAATAATAATAATAATGACAAAATCCCAACAATAACAATTCATTCCCTGCAAATTCATCATTTTGCAATGTAAATACTAGATAGTAAATAGTAAAATACTAAATTCAAATTTGTAAATGATATAAACATGATTCAGATCCAAATTCAAAAATGGAATTTGTTGATTCATAAATGAAATAATGTATACATTGATTTAGATTCATCATTCTATAATCTAATTAGTACTAAGAAAAATAGTAGATATCGAAGTCTGAAATAGTAAATTGAAATTACTCAAAGTCAAAAATCATAAAGTGTGACGAGTCAAAGACTCGTCCTCAGGTCATCAGTATCTAGAATCAAGACTCAAAAGTTAAAACTGAAAATTAACAATGGACAATGAGCATTGAAAATAAAATGAGCATCAAAAAGTCAATCCCATTGAGTGGTCTTCTACATCCATCTGTTGTATGGAGTTTGAACTTTGCATGTGAAATGTGAGATAGAGATAGGTTTTAGTCTTTAGAAGGCTTTATCCCTTTTTTGTTTTTATTTTTTAAGGGTTATAAGAAAAAAATAGTCGGGGATGCCCAAGAATCCCCCTTTCAGTGGCAGGGGTACCCAAGCGTCCCCCTTTTCGAGTGGGAATGCCCAAAAGCCCCCTTTTTTGGGAAATGTGTTCCCCACACTGGGGATACATTTCCCCATGCGTTTCCCCATGTTTCCCAAGGCACCACCCCCCACCCCCGGAGCGTGGGTAGCGTGGGGGGTGCGCTCCCCACCTTAGGGACACATCCCCATGAAACACTATGAATTTTCCTTTAGCAAAAAAAGATGCCCAACTACAAAAAAATGCAATACAAAATAAAAGGTGATAATGGGTAGGTAAGTGAAAACCTCTTTTAACATGATGCCAAATGCTCGTCAATGGATGCAGAAGACAGCCATCTTAAGAAAAACACCATAATGGCACTCCATAGCACTAACAAAATGCCTCTTTCCCAAAGGCAAAATTGCACCGAAAGAGAAACCAAGGGTAGTGTCCAATCGGAAGTATAGTTGCCTGTTAGAGAATGCAAAGTGCTCAAGAGAAACCTCCATAGTTGCCTGTTAGAGAGTGCAAAGTGTTCAAGATAAACCTTCATGGTAGCCACTTGATAGCAAATTGAAAATAGAGGAGAAAAGAGGGGTTACGGTAAGGAAAACTCACCTTAACGTTCCTTTTCCAGTTTTGAAAGGACAGCCCCACTTGTATTGCATGGCATCAGACCAACGGGCGTATAGGTCTTTAAAACATGACTACCTGTAAAAAATTAAAGGGTTGCCTAGATGGGTAGTGCATATAGCTTCCAACAAGTCAAATCATAAAATCATAAGCATTTGACAAATTCCTGAAGGGAACCAATACAATATACCTCCCCCTTAATTCAATGTTTGTCTTTGCCTCCTCCTTTAACTTGAAACCCATCTTTCCTTTAATTTGCCATGCAAAATTACAGCTTAACAGTTCACCGATAATCCGCACAAGAACACAGCCCATCCTTGAAATTAGAGGAACAGTTGGCATCCCTTATAACAGTTTTTAACTTCAACCTTTTGCTTGACAATGTTGGAGACGAAATTGGTAGCACTCTGACTGTCATTACAGCTCTGTAATCGTTGTTTACATGAATGGACATTCTTGGAAGCATGTTTACAAGGCCAGAAAAAGGTGCAAGCTTTTTAGCATGTTGACAGAGAGAGAGAGAGCTCATTCTCTTGCTCTACATCATAAAGCACAAATTTTGTGTGCAGCACATACACCACCCCTTTCATTTGTTCCACAATCTTTGAAACTCTGCAAAAATCTTCTCCATCTAAGAATATAATCTGCCTCCAAAAACAAATGTGTGAAGCTTGTTCTTGATCCCAATCCAACTGCTCAGTTCCAAGTAAACAAGTGTTATGATGGCCATGTGTTCTCTTTACCAATAATCGCCACAGGAACACAGCCCATCCTTGAAATGATGAAAGCGGCTGGCATCCCTTACAACAATTTCTCGCTGAACAATCTTGGAAATGAACTTGATAGCAGTGTGGCAATCACCACATGCTCTGAGATTTTTGATGACTCGAATAGGTGTTCCTGGCAGTGTGTTGATAAGCCCAAAGGCAATAGCTAGCTTCTCACTGTGGTGGCTGAGAGAGAGCTCCTTCTCCTCTTGCTCAATATCATAAAGCACAAATTTTGTGTCAGGAACATACCCTCTTCCTTTCATTTGTTCATTTAATCTCTCCAACTCTGAAAGGATCTTCTCCATCTGAGGATGTGATCTGTCTCCAACAACAAATGCATGAACCTTGTTCTTGATTTCAATCCAACTACTTCCTGCCTCCTTTTTCACTCCCTTATCTTTCATCATTTTTCTTACCTGTAATGCGTCATCCCACCTACCAGTTGCTGCATATATGTTTGAAAGCAGCACATAAGTTGCAGCATCTTCAGGTTCCAACTCAAGGGCACGTTTGGCAGCCAGTTTTGCTAGCTCTAGATTGCCATGGATTCTGCAGGCAGCAAGCAAGGTCCGCCACAGCACAGCATGAGGTTCAACTGGCATTCTGTGTATAAAGTTCTCTGCCTCATCCAGTCGGCCTGCACGTCCAAGAAGATCAACCATGCAGGCATAATGCTCCTCTCTAGGAGTTATGCCATAATCCCATTTCATTGAATTGAAGTAATGGTGGCTTTCATCCACTAAGCCTATATGACTGCATGCAGACAGAACACCAACAAATGTGACATCATTTGGCATTATGCCTAGGCATTGCATATTTTTAAATAGTTGAATGGCATCCTTGCCACATCCATTCTGAGCATATCCTGCAATCATAGCATTCCATGAAACTACATTCCGCTCAGGGATTCTGTAGAATACTTTGGTCGCATCATCTATACTCCCACATTTAGCATACATGTCAACAAGAGCACTACCCACAAAGACGTCAGACTCAAATTCAGTTTTAAGTGCACATGCATGGAATTGTTTGCCCTGTTTTAAAGCTGCTAAACTGGCACATGCCTTGAGACTACTGCCAAAGCTGAACTCGCTCAGCTTAATACCAGCAGCATGCATTTGCAGACAAAGTTTGAGGGCTTCCTCACCATGCTCATTTTGGGCATATCCTCCAATTATTGCACTCCATGAGATAACATCTCGGTTAACCATTTTGTCAAAGAACTTGCGGGAGTCCTCTACTGCCATGCATTTAGCATACATGTCAATAAGAGCATTACCCACTGAGGCTTCTGACTCAAAACCAGATTTGATGACATGTGAATGGACCTGTTTTCCCTGTTCCAAAGCCACTAGGCTAACGCATGCCTTAAGGACACCAATGAATGCAAAATGATCCCATTTTATGTCTGCTTGTTGCATTTGACAAAAAAGTTTCAAAGCCTCCTCACCATGCTCATTTTGTGCATATCCTATAATCATCCCATTCCACGCGACTTCATCTCGCTTATGCATTTTGTCAAACACCCTATGCCCATACTGCACATCACCACATTTGGCATACATGTCCACAAGGGCACTAGCCACAAAGATGTCCGACTCGAACTCAGCTTTGATTATCTGAACATGGATCTGCTTACCCCGCTTCAGAGCTCCTAAGCCCGTACATGCCTTAAGACTACTAGCAAATGTATATTGGTCAGGATTCACTCCGGCCTCTTGTGACTGGCAAAAAAGCCTCAAAGCCTCCTCACCATCGCCATCTTGGGCATAACCAGCAACCATTGCACTCCATGATATCACATCATGCTCAGGCATCTTATCAAATGCTTGCCGCGCATCCTCTATACTCCCACATTTGGCATACATATCAACAAGGGCACTTCCGACAATGACATCCCACTGAATTCCATACTTAACAACACAACTGTGAACCTGCTCAAGAATTGCTAGGTTGCCACAAGCTTTAAGAACACTTGCAAAGGTGAACTGATTAGGCTTCATACCTGCATCCTGCATTTCAAAGAACAATTTGATAGCCTTCTCCCCTTGCTCGTTTTGCACATATCCATTAATCATTGCATTCCACGAGACCGCATCTCTGTCTGGAATTTCGTTAAACACCTCAAGTGCATCATCTATGTTTCCAGACTTGGCATACATATCACCAAGAGCACTACCCACAAAGACATTTTTATCAAAACCGGACTTGATTATACCGCCATGAATTTGCTTACCTGGTTCCAGAGCTGCTAGACTCGTGCATGCTCTTATGATAATGGCAAAAGTAAATTGATTTGAGCTCATCCCCGCCATCCTCATCTGGCAAAACAATCTAAGAGCCTCCTCAGCAGACCCTTGCTGCACATAACCGGTAATCATTGATGTCCATGAGACCACATTTCGCTCAGGCATTTTGTTAAACACTTCACGCGCATCCTTCAAACTCCCCAATTTTGCATACATATTCACAAGGTTGTTTGCCAAATACACATCTCGTTCAAATCCGGTATTTTGCATGTGAGTATGAACCGTCCTACCCCCTGCCAGAGCCTTCATGTCAATACAGGCCTGCAGTAGACGGGTATAGGCATTGGAATCCAACCTCATGCCTCCTTGGCTCATAATCTCTAGGCTTTCTAAGGCCTCCTTCCACCTTCCCTCCTTACATAGACTGTCCAAATCTCTTGTTAGGTTCTGTTGAATATTGGAGATGGAAGTGGATGCTAACTTAAGGCCAGCATCATTTGAACTACACCCATGGAAGAATCTGGTGTGGAGTAAGCATGTTCTCCTCATGTCTATTGTTAAGATTTTGAAACACTGCACTATGAAGCCATAAACAAACAGGCAAAAAAAACATCTGCACGAGGGATAAAATTTACGTGGAAAACAGGGAAAAGCAATGCCCTGAAGTTCAAAGTCATTCGCAAATAATACTAGCATGAAATCCAAGCATATCGAATTTGTTTAGACTAATTTTTTCCCAAAGTTATTTGTTCTCGAACTAGCCTGCGATCACTGGGTTAGGTGCGAGTCGTATTTAACCATGCGCAAATATTGTAGTGAACGACGGGCTCCTTAATGGGTGGAACAAGCAACGATCCTTTATATGTCGACGAGGCTCATGAGATACTCGAGTTTATACGAATAGAGTGCACTTCTGTTTTCGCAGTTTGGTTTCTCCGTAACTCGTTGTGAGGCAATAAAAGGGTTTTCGTTATTGAAGGTAGGGTTTTAGCTATCGAAGGTGTAAATTTTTTGTTCTTCGAATGTCATCCTAGGCTATAAATCCACAAGGACTCGTGGCTAGGTGACTCTAAGTCTCAAACCAGTCTAGTAATCAAGTTGTTATATAATGTTCTACCTTTTTGACTCACAGCAATTCCAGTTTACCAATTCTCTTTTCTTCTCAGTTTTCACAACCCAAAGAAAGGAGCCTCCTTCTCTACTATGTAGTCTCTTATATTGTTCCACTTCTTTCCAAGGTTTGGCTACTGGCCAGGAAATCTCGACGCTAGAAACTCAAGGGAATCTCAGTTGTGGACAATTCTCCTCAACTGTCATCATTTTCATGCATATCAAGTAGACTCATATAACCAACTAGCAATAGCTCTCTACCTCCAACCTCTCGTTCCTATCCCAAAAATCAAGAACAAGAATGATTGAGGAACCCCCAAACAACCAAAATCATGGTTTATATATTTCGCATGCAATTAACCACTTTTCCCAACTAATTCCAAGATAGGTTTAATAAAATATTATAATTTGTCTTAGCCTCTTTAGCCCCTCTCTTGTGGAATCATAACCCCCTATAACTCTGTCCTTATCCGTTTACAACTAGTAATGTATTTTATTATTAATATTCAATGATATTATATCATTAGACATTACAAACTCTTCGACCTAATATTACAAAAACACTCTGACCTAGAACATATTGACTAACCAACCTAAAATACCATATATACACATACATATACCATTGAAGATCCAACTCGAAATATTATATAATATACTCCCAACTTATATCATGTCGACCACCTCAATGAGGATTTAATTATACGTACTTATAAACTCTGTTGTTCTCTTACTTAGGATATCATATGTACTTGTAAACTCTCTCGATATAAAAGGGTGTAATATATTTTATTATACTAGTAGGTAAGGCTCTTCTTCTACTGTCCTCGTCATACAACTAGAGTTCATATCATTATTCCACAATGTTAGAATTTGTTTCTAATTTTATAGATGTTGTACTTGCCATAGAAATTGTATACTTGGAGTAATATTTATGTATTGGAGAAATTGTATAGTTCGAGTAATATTTATGTCTCGTCTATTTGGATTGTTCTAATTTTATAGATGTTGTACTTGCCATAGAAATTGTATACTTCGAGTAATATTTATGTATTGGAGAAATTGTATAATTTGAGTAATGTTTATGTCTCGTTTATTTGGATTTTGTTATGATGCTTACGAGTACTCTTCCATATGTTTTATGGGTTGTTTTTATCCTACAAACTATACACATTAATTTTATAATTGTACTCTCCAATTTATATGGTTAAATTTATAATTGTGTATCATTTTAAATCTAAGATTATTTAATCATTTTTTCATATCATTGATAAAATCTTAAGGCGTTGTTTAAATGTTCTATGTTTTGGATTTTTTGTTGGAATTTCACAACATAAATCTGGACAAAATTGCAATTTTCTATTGTTTAAATTGCATTTATGAATGCATAAATGGATTTAGCGTGTTGAAAACCCTCTGGGGCACTCATATTATACAGACTTAGCCACTCAAATCCGCATATCCAACAATTTCTCACCAGATTTCAAACACAATTAAACAAAAAATAATAATCCCCGGAAAAGGGCCAAAACATAAAATGTTTAGACTACAACAAATCTTAAACTTTCCCTTCATAATATTAATCTTCCTACAACAATGGTATCACGTGTCATAATTATTTTCTATGCTAATCTTCCTACAACAATGGTATCACATGTCATAATTATTTTCTATGTTAGGGGATTAACCCATGTATTTTTGGACACCTAAGGAACAAATAGTGTGCTACATATAATCAAATCCTAGCTCCAAGGGTTAGTTTGAGTAGAAGATGCTTTTGTGCTAAGTCAGCAAAGGTTTTGGGATCAAATCTCAACAGATCATTTTGGGGTTGCTAGACACATATGCAATCGACAGTCAATTAGCCTTCCATCCAAAAGTTCCAAGGAAGAAGGGGGAGAGCTTCATAAGCATTGGCATGGTATCAATAACCCCATTCTTCGCTTAAGTGTGTGGGGGTTGGGTGAGATTATTTCCTTGAAAAGAAACAATTGAACCCTTATTGATTATGGTGTAAATATAACTAGCATACAATCTAACCAACCAAGCTAACAAAATATAAACAATAACCATATTTGTCCACTAAAGAAGAACATCATCCATTTTTAACTCAATATTTTCGTTAATCTACACTAACTAATGGTCTAAAAATAAAAGAGAAAAGAACATATCGCATGAGACATAGATATGCTCGATTGTTAAATAGCCATAGTCTATATAGAGAAGCTAATGCAAGAGCATCAAAGCTCAACCATCATGGTGGCATCAAAGCATGTGGGAGACGGAGGGGGTGTGTTTGAGCTTGAGATATTTGTGAGATATTGAATCCTCTCTCCCCCCATCGCATCGGGGTGGGCTACCGGGTAAGCTCTCCCCCCAGCCTATGTGTGTTTTTTAGGTGTGGCCCATACATAAGCCCTCCCTCGGACTACTTACTCATGATCTATCTTTGGATAGATACTTCGATCGAGTTCCCTAAGCCCACCCAGCATAAATCGATGCTTGTAATGAATCATGGGAGGTTTGGGATGGTTGTGACAAGGGATGCTTTTATACTTGTGATCCGTGAGAGTTGTCAGATCTTCTTCATCCAAATTGATGCAAATAGGTTATCATTAGGGTTGTGGACTATGATGATGTAAGAGCCTTTATGCCCCATGATTTTCATGGGTTTCTCAATCTCCCCTTGCTTTATCCATGGCTAAGGTGAAATTCATAGGTTTAGATTGGGATTGGAATTACAAGAAAGGTCCATGCCCCTTAGAAATCCCTCCTCATGTAATGACTTGATTGGAAATTTAATGTTGTGGGCTTGCACTCCTTTTGAAGCCCTCCACATGACAATTTGGACAATGGTCATCACTCCTTTATTTGTTTGTTTGTTGCATCATTGAAGCTTATTAAAAGGGGGCACATGAAAATTGAAGAAAGAAGGGGTTGTTTTGGTATTATTATTGCTAGAACATAGAGGAGATGAAGAGGAAGAAAGAAGAAGGAAAAATGTAGAAGTAAAGGAAGGGATTATAGAGTGAAAGAAGAAGAAGACAGTTCTAGTAGGGTAGCTAGGCAGAACCATCATTGAGGAGAACAACCTTGTAGCTCATAGGAGAAGGTGAAGAAGTCAAAGAGAAGAAATGGTTACAGTGGTAGAAGATGGGTATAATCCTTGGACGAGGAGAAGAAGAGAAAGGAAGAAAAAGGGAGTTGAAGAAGAAAGGAACAAGAAGAAGAGGAGAACTTAGTAGTTGATCCAAGTGGATATCAGTGGCCACCCACCTTTTCCAACTGGCTCAAAATAGTTTTCTGACAATTTTGGCAATTTACTATTTTTAGGAGTTTTTGGCTTCTGGGGCCAGTTTGAGGGCCTAAACGACGTTTTTTCACGATCGGAAACCTCAATGATAGTTGGAGGCTTTCATTGACCCCCCTAAATGAATCTCCTCATCAATACCTTTCCAACGAGATACCATGCACCCTAAACGAAGATCGTATGCAAAAGTTATGACCCCAAGAAGTTAATGTACGAACTTACCCCAACGAGGCCCACATGACTTTTGTCGCTTCATCTCCTAGGGTTAGGTTTTTGGATGTCTAGGGTTGTGGCATTCATATTTATTTTAAAAAGGATTTCAGAGTCTCATTGTACCCATCTTCTTGCGAATGAGCGTAGTCTTCACATCTCTTCTCAGAGATAAGTTGCCACCATTCTAGCAAGCTTGTTTTCAGTCTGCATTTTACAGTTTTCAGTATATTTGTTATTTAATAGAAGTCAAGTTTTATTGTATCTTTGTTATTTTTCACTGTGTATATGTGTTAACATTACAAATATGTGGTTTCATTTTGTTCCGCTGATAAATCCGGATCAGTGGTATCAAAGCGATATGCTCCTTGTTGTTTTTTAATGCATGTCCCCGATGCGGTCAGGGTATAGAGAGTTGGGTCTCGAGCTTGTTTCTCTTGAGGGAAACTGCTCTTGCTCACCCAAGAAACTACCCATGGCGGGTGAAAAGAAAGATGATGGGACAAGAGATCCTTTCAAAATGTTGCTCGAGGAAGCCCTTGAGCGACAGAGGAACGAGATGATGGACAACTTCACACAAATCCTTCAACGGCTGTCGACAAGCGACGCATCCACCTCAAGCGGAAGTGCTACCCCATTCAAGGTACAAATCAATTTTTATATTCCTATATTTGAAGGTAAAATAGATGCGGATGTCGTAGATAAATGGTTAAACCTTCTAGAATGGTATTTTTCTATCCACAACTTTTATGATAGAGAAAAGATTGTAGTTGCTCTCCTCAAGGCCATCCCCCATGTCAAAGATTGGTGGGAGACTTTTGTGAGAAAAATCAAACAGAAGGATCCATATTATTTGTAGTTTCACCCACGTGGGATTCCTTCAGGGATTTTATTAAGAAACAATACTACCCTGTTGGAATTTATGATGACTTGTATACAAGATGGACCAGACTACGACAGGAAAGAGACCAAACAATCCCAGAGTTCACCAATGTCTTCCATACCTTGCACACCAAGCTGGGTATCAAATATTTTGAGCGACATCTGGTGCTCAAGTATTGTGACAGTCTGCATAGATACATCCAAACAGAAATGGAGTTTTTGGACATCTTGTTCTTAGGCATGGCCTATCGATATGTCGTCAAGATCAAGTAGAAGCTTAAACAAAAGATGCGGCAGTTTGGGTCTGGGAACCCCTCACAGCATAAGAAGGGAAAGGGCAGACCTAACCCATAGAACAAAGGATAGAGAAAATATGGTAAACCTCATGACAACCAATCCAAGCTGCAAGCAAAGAAGGACGGATGAAGAAAGATACCGAGAAGTGGTGCGACTTCCATAAGAGCCCCTCGCATAACACTGTTGATTGTCGCTCAAAGCAGACATTAGTGGCTGAAGTAAAATATTTTGAATCAGATGCAGGTTCCAACTCTGAGTTAGAACGAGAGAAGGGGAGACAGATCATTAACGTGGAACCCAGTGCCATCGTTGCTACCACCAAGATCCAGCTCGATGAACCTGATGAGCCAAAGGAAGGAAAACACCTCTTTCATTCACAGATGTGGGTGAAAGGCACTCCACTGCACTTCATCGTTGATGGTGGTAGCCAGAATAACCTCATCTCAGTAGAGGTCGTCAAGCAGATATTCCTGTCAACAACATCACACCTGCAACCCTACACCATCGGATGGCTCCGTCAAGGAAGCGATCTTCGTGTCAGCCAATAGTGTCCCCTGTCATACGACATCAAGCCATTCAAAGATGAGGTATTGTGTGATGTTGCTCCCCTTGAAGTTTGTGATATTCTTTTGGGCCAACCTTATTTATGGAAATGTCATGTTGTATATGAGTCTAGGCCTCATAGTGTTAATATTAATTTGAACAGAAAATTGTACAGGATACCTGAGGTAGTCCCACCTAGTGTTATTTCCTTGATATTTGTCAAGCAATGCAGGAAGGTCATTTCTCAAACCGAGAATTTTGTCTTCTTCGTGATTCACTCTCAGAGTAAGAAAAATGTTGCAGCCACATCCATGGCCTCTGCGGTCGACCTCTCCATGCAATAGAAGCAAGTGGATAAGGTCGTGGAAGAATACAAAGACATCTTCTCATCACCTACTAGAGTACCTATGCACGGTCAAGTTAAGCATCCCATTGATTTGACCCCCAATGCTCCACTACCAAATGGGCCAATCTATCGTTGCTCTTGCTAGAAAATGAGGAGATCAAGCGTCAAATCCAAGAACTACTCCACAAGGGGCACATCCGACCCAACTCATCACCTTGTGGAAGCCCAATCATGTTGGTGCAGAAGAAAGATGAGACCTGACGACTCTACATTGATTACCGGCCCTAAAGAAAATCACAGTCAGGTGTAAATTCTAACCTTGTACAATATCTACTGCAAACTGATATTCAGAAAAGAACAGAAAAGATACAATGGCAAATACAAACATTACACAGATATTTTTCACCTGGAAACCCAAACCGGGAAAACCAGCATATATTATATTGA
>ML830905.1:26484-40948 GCA_009831015.1 Picea engelmannii | reverse complement strand
ATATTCAGAAAAGAACAGAAAAGATACAATGGCAAATACAAACATTACACAGATATTTTTCACCTGGAAACCCAAACCGGGAAAACCAGCATATATTATATTGATACACACAGTGTTACATTGTTTACAATACAATATACATATAAGAGCCAGCGGCATCCAAAACCCTAACCCAATGACCTGGATTAGTCCAAAAACCTAATTCCTTAACCGGAAATAGAAAACCATCGGCAAAAACCATGTGCCGAAAAACCACCTAATATCATGTGGTCCCGGAAATATGTCGACCCGATGAAAATATGTCGGCCCGAAACCGGCAAAAATATGTCAGCCCAATTTTTTTTTTTTCGGGGGTGCTGCCCCAGAACCCCCGCGCGGGGGGCTCCGCCCCCCTACACGCCCTGAGGGGGGGCCTAGCGGCCCCCCTTCTTACCCCCCTGCACGCCCGGCGCAGGCACTCAGACACTACTACTCGTGCAAAGAATATAACACATACCCAACATCAGGAACTGGTACCCGATTCTCTGAATCGACGATCTCCTTGATTAACTCAAGGGGGCCAAATACTTCAGTAATATTGATATGAATTCTAGCTACCATCAGGTACCAATAGAACAGACAGATATATGGAAAACTGCCTTCAAGTCAAAAGAAGGTCTTTTTGAATGGATGGTGTTGGGCACCAAATCGGGCTATCCTTCTGCTACATTTCCATTACCTTTTTGACCTTTTTGCACTTAATTACCTATGTTTACTATGCTAAAACTGCGAGGTAAATACCCCTACCTTGTCTATTGGAATATTTTATTAATGAAGTGAAGTCACGGAGTTTTGCCTATTCACAGCACTAAAACGATGTTTGATCGCAACTTTTGGAGAACAGGGATCAAGGCCTCAGCATCCCGTGGTAGATCTGTTGTTCAGCTGCTTTCAGAACAACAATGACCAAGCCAAAAGGAGGCTGCACAACTGGAGTTGCAGATCCCTGAACCATCTTGGGCATTTCGTTGATCTTGTCTATCTGGTACTGGTGTCGTTCCAACTAATGTATATTTTTAAGGGTACGGTTACCATGTCTTGGGGAAAGAGGTTGTTCCCCCTTTTGATGTATAAAAGACAGTTTATTCCTGTAATTGGGGATGTCCCCATTGAGAGTGCAATAACCTTTTTTAGATTTATAAAGCACTACCTATTTTGTTGTCTTCATCTTCGCTGTAACCAACACAGCCTAATCAGAGAGTTGGGCCCGCTCTTCTGATCAGGTGTTGCACCTTCCTGTGTGTGTTATTTATTAGTTTTATGCTTGCTGTTACAGTGTGTTATTTAGCAGTTTATGCTTGCCGTTACAGTGTGTCATTTAGCAATTTATGCTTGTTGTTACAGTGTTATTTCTTAATTTATTCTTGTTTTTACAGCGTGTGATTCTTATGAGTATCTTTCAGAAGTTGTAGTTAATCTAGTTGACAGTAATGTTTTGAATCTTAATCATGAACCCTTGGACATAACAAATTGTACTCTTGCCCCTGCGTATACCTTGCATGTTGCCTTGAAAGGATACGCACCCGGATTGATAAATTAATGTAGGAAAAGGGTGAATAAATCGTTCATACCTGGACCCCAACATTTTGGCACCGTTGCTAGGGAGGTTAACAAGGTGCAAGACAATGATCCGGACCAACCAGAGGGTCAATCTCTCGTCCTAGGGAGAGAACGAGTTTTCTCACTCTGCTTCAGGTTCTGAGCGTAGGTGATCTTTCCACTTGTTTTTATTTTAGTTTTTTTCGTTTTTGTCAATCTCTTGTCCTGGGGAGGGAGGAGTCTTTTGACGCCTTGCTCGAGATCCCGAGTTAAGATTTATTTCTTTCAAACCCTTGTGTTTTTATTGAAACCCTAGCTTTTACCTTGGGGAGGGAGGAGTCTTTTGATGCCCTGCTTCAGGTTTGAAAGGTATCAGGTCTTTCCTGTGGTGTGTTTTGTTCTTGTCCAGGGGAGGGAAGAGTCCTTTGACGCCCTGCTTCGAGCCCTGAACCTTAGATTCTTGTTTTTTTTAGCTGCCTTTTTTTTTTTTCATAAGATCTTTTGTCTTGGGGAAGGAATGGTCCTTTGACACCTTACTTCAAGACTAAAGCATGGAAGGTTCATGCTAAAACCCTCACTTGTATGAACAAAGAACCGAATAACGGGGGCAGAGGGAAAGCCCCAAAGAAGGGAGGACTAGATTTGGGAAGAAAGACCTTCATCCAACAGATTATAGAAAAGGATGAATCAGAAACATCATCTCACATAGCCATGAGACAAAGGGCACGAAGAGTAAAGTCTGAGGGACAATCAGTAGATCAACCAGTGCTGTTGACAACATTCTTGGGTGATACAACACAGTAGGTCCCTCCAGCAGTTGAAGAAACATCTAGTGGCATACCTGAACAAGGAAATCTTATGCTGGCAGTAGAGGGGGAAGAGGTCGCAAGCAAAGCCTCGACAAAGTCAAAACACTCCAACAAGGGAGAGAATGTTGTAACAGAGGGATCAAGTCATCAGAACACAGAAGAAGGGATCAAAGGAGTATTTGCATCACCAAGGGACTAGGGAAGTGCTTCTAAAGCAACTTGGATCAAAGGGGTAAGGAAGCCTCAACCATCTCCTACAGAGTCTGGTGAAATACCCAGTGATTATTGGAAGATATTTATGGCTCCCACAACCTCTACTATTGAGTTTCCAATTGGAAAAATGGGAGTTGGTGCGCCCACTAAGCCTATTCCATTAACAGCCTTACCAAAATTTCATGGGTTTGTTTCAGAAGATCCCGACACATTTTTATTTGAATTCAACATAGTATGTCGAGGGTATGACTACATGATGGAAGCCCAAAAGTTAAAAAAAATCCTTCTACATTAAAAGGGATGGCTCTGCAATGGTTCATGGGCTTTGGAGGAAGCACTATTTCCACATGGGATGATATGCAGACAACTTTTCTGGAAAAATACCAGGATTACTGTAAATCCCGAAACATTAAGGAATAACTTTTCAAGTTCGCACAGAAAGAAGACGAGAGTTTGGAAGATTGTGTGGAACGATTCAAGTACACCTTACAGAGGTTGGGTCACTCTGACCTAGATAAGGAAATTCTAAAAATTATCCTCCTCCGATCTTTTTGTGAGGATTCAATGAAGCTATTGAACATTGTGGGAAAAGGAGACATCTCTAAGGAAAGCTTCAAAGGTATCTGCGAGTTATGCATTCAGTGTTCAAGAGGACTTGCAAGAAACAGACAAGGGATTCGCTCAGTAAAAGGGACTGGCAGACGTGTTACGAAAGCAGAAATCGGAAACCTACTAGACAATCTGAGGACGGATATCCTCAGCACCCTATCATCATAGATGGATGCGCTGCAAGTAAAGCAGAAGCAGTTGGAATTGGAAAAGACTATGGCAATATTCTGCCCAACGTGTAGAAAGAAGCATCAAGAGAGGGAATGTCCACTAAACTCCATAGAGGAATGTGCAATCTACGAGCTAAATCATGCAACAAGTTCATGCCCCTCCCCACCAGGCTTGAAAGCAGTATTTCAAGGAACAGGGAAAGACATGGAGCAACTGTACCTCATGGGTTCTAGAAATCCATGGCAACCTTGACCACCAATGGAAAATCAAGGTATGTACTCAAATCCATCTCAGTATTTCAATAATTCTAATATGAATCCTCAGTCCATGCCCTATCCTTCCATGTGGCCACAATACCAGCTTCCACCGTGGCAGCAGTGGAACCCTCAAGCCAGTTCAAGCTCCCCATGGGCTCCAACTTGGCGAGGATCCCCTCCTAGGTAGTTTCCTCAAGCAATGCCATAGTAGCAACTCCAACTGCCCTCTAATGTGCCTCCGGGTAACGAACTTGCTCGTCCTCAGCTCCCAATCCAACCTGATCCAAATGCTAATAGCAGGGGTGTTCATCAAACTGACATTCTTAACCTACCTTCATATAGCATTTCCACTGCAGAGTTGTATGAAATGAATCCATGATTAGGGTGGACAGTTGATGCTCAACCTCCTCCAGTTATCATAGAACGACTCGACAGTGAAGGTAATGAATCAGAGCCAATTAGTAAAGAGCCAAAACAGACTGATAGAAATCAGGCATCTCCTATAAAACAACATCAATCTGAACCACCTTACCGAGAGAGACTAACTTTGAGTAAATCAAGCCCTCAAGCTAAATTTGATTTATTAGGAGAACTGCAAAATTTATTTGTTAAAATTCCCATGTTACAAGCTATGAAGGATGTGCCAATATATGCAAAAACTCTTAGGGAATAATGTTCAAAGAAATCTGCAAAGAAATCCAAAGACCCCCTTACCATTCATGTTATGGGAAAATTATCAGATTTCATGACGGGAAAGTCAATGCCTGAAAAGTATGGAGCTCCGGGGAACCCAATTCTGACAGTACAAATTAATGGGGTACGGATTCTGAATGTGCTGGTAGACCTGGGTGCTGCCATCAATGTTATCACCACTAAAACAATGCATGCATTAGGTCTTCGTAACTTAAAACATACACCTACAATATTGGAATTAGCAGACCGATCCACAGTCAAACCTGTAGGAAAATTGGAAGATGTAACAATTTTAGTAGATTCATGGCACTATCCTGTAGATTTCCTGGTCTTACAGATGCAATCTTCGGTGGGCGACCATCCTTTGATCTTGGGTAGACCATGGCTGGGTACTGCAGATGCTTACATTGGGTGCCGATCAGGGCACATGGTTATTTCCAATGGGAACAACATTAAGAACTTAGTGTTATACCCACCTGCAAAACCAAACCCATCCATAAAACCAGTAGGAAGCAAGAAAATTTTACCTAGGAAAGAGTCTGAAACAAAAAATGAGGAATTGAGGCTAGTTCTCACTATTGGACAAGCCCTTCAGTTGAAAATAGAATCGGAAGATGATGTAATCACCTCTTTTATGGATGATCCTTGCTCCGTTTCTGAAACAAATCAACAATTCCTAGAATCTATCCTAAGTTGTGAGACTCAGGAAACAATTGAAACAGCAGAAGGATCAGAGTAGCTACTTGTTGATGCACTCAGTGAAAGTGTCCCAGTAGAACTAGAACCAAGGAAAACCCTGAATATTAATCCAACCCTATCAGAACCCCAGAAAAAGCAACTTGTGGATGTCCTTCGGAAACACAAAGAGGCCTTCGCCTGGGATTATACAGACATGAAAGGGATCCCTGCTAATTCATGCACCCATCATATATACATTAAGGAGGATTGTCATCCTTTGAGACAACCTCAGAGAAGGATGAACCCCACATTGAAAAATGTTGTTAAAGAAGAACTTCAGAAATTACTAGACGTAGGTTTTATTTACCCCATCTCAGATAGCCAATGGGTCTCCCCATTAGTAATGGTCCCTAAGAAAAATGGTAAATGGCGAATATGCGTGGATTATCGAGAATTAAATAAGGCAATGCAGAAAGATCATTTCCCTTTGCCATTTATTGATCAAGTTATGGACACATTGGCTGACAAAAAGTTTTTTTTCCTTTCTTGATGGGTTTAGTGGGTATAACCAGATCCAGATAGCTCCTGAAGATCAGGATAAAACCACTTTCACGTGCCCCTGGGGGACATTCGCATACCGGGTCCTTCCTTTTGGCCCGTGTAATGCTCCTGCAACGTTCCAGAGGGCAATTTTGGGAATATTCTCTGATTTGATAGATGACAGTGTTGAAATCTACATGGATGACTTTACTCCATATGGGGATTCATTTCTTGAAGGGCTGGAAAATTTAGAAAAAGTTCTCGAAAGGTGTATACAAGCGCGTGTCTCGTTGAGTACAGTAAAATGTCATATGATGATGGAAGAATGAATTGTTTTGGGACATTTTCTCTCAGCTGAAGGAATCCAGATGGACCCAGCAAAGACAAAGGTAACTCAACAATTCCCAACACCCAAAACTCCCACGCAGGTATGCAGTTTTATTGGTTGTGCTCGTTATTACAGGCGTTTTATAGAAAATTTTGCTAAAGTAGCACATCCACTTTTTCAATTGCTAACAAAAGATTCAGATTTTGTGTGGACAGAGGACTGTGATGCAGCCTTTATGAGAATTAAGGAATTGGTCTGTAGCGCTCCAATCCTTAGAGGGCCAGACTAGGCATTACCTTTGCATATTCATACAGATGCTTCCCAAACAGTAGTTGGTGCAGTATTAGGACAACAAGAGGACAAAATAACATACACAATTTACTATGTTAGTAAGAATTTGGCTCCTGCTGAATTAAACTACACAGTGACTGAGAAAGAATTCCTTGCTGTCATTTACACCATCAATAAATTCCGGCACTACATTACTGGGTATCCTACCTTGGTGCATATTGATCATGCAACTATTAGGTCTTTAATGAATAAACCTGTTACCCCTAGTCGTATCAGAAGATGGCTCCTGCTACTACAGGAATTTGATATCACAATAGTAGATAAACCAGGGAAGGACATTGTGGTTGCAGATTTCTTATCTAGGATACATGAGGGTAAGGATACACCAATTGAAGATAATTTTCCAGATGAACATCTTTTTGTAGTATCTGCTAACACTCCATGGTATGCAGATATTGCTAATTATATTACTTCAAGGAAGGTGCCTCGTCATCTATCATATAAAGAGAAAAGGAAGATTATTCACTAGAGTACCCGATATTCATGGATGGAAGGATATCTCTTTCATATAGGGGCCGACCAACATATTCGATGTTGTGTGGCAAAAGATAATATCTATGAGATACTGAAGGCTGCACATGATGGACCCTGTGGAGGACATTTTGCATATAAAAGAATAGGTCACAAAGTGCTGCAAATGGGATATTACCGGTCCTTCATCTTTCATGATGCCTGAGACTATGTCCGAAGGTGTGATAGCTTCCAATAGATGGGACAACCTGGGAAAGTAGATGAAATGCCTCTACAGCCCCAGATAGTCCTTGAACCATTTGAGAAATGGGCCATTGATTTTGTTGGAACCTTGAACCCACCTTCTCATCAGAAATCTTACATCCTAGTTTGCACTGATTATGTAACTAAATGGGTGGAAGCCAGAGCGGTCACAAGAGCAATAGAACATGTAGTGGCAGACTTTCTTTTTGAAGAATGTTTTGCCTGATACGGTACTCTAAGGGAAATTGTGTCGGATGGAGGATCACAGTTCACATCTCACATGATAGGAAAGTTGATGCAAAAATATGGAGTCAAACATAGAGTGACAACCCCCTATCACCCCCAGGCGAATGGGCAAGTAGAAAGCACAAACAAGGTATTGGAAAATATCTTGACAAAGATAGTAGCAAGTCATCGCCGAGACTGGGCACAGAAACTTCCAAAAGCTTTATGGGCGTACAGAACAACATGGCGAAACAAAATTGGATTTTCACCATTTGAATTAGTCTATGGGAAAGTCCCCTTGTTTCCAGTAGAATTTGAGATCAGTACACTCAGGATAGCTCTAGAAGTAGGCTTAGACCCATCAGAAGCATAGAAACACCGACTGGAACAACTGAATGAGTTAGATGAGATTCGGTTAGTAGCTGTCTAGAAGACCACTGCTGTTCAACAACAGAGAATGAAGTGGCATGATAAATTTATCAAAAGTAAGGTGTTTCATGTGGGAGATTGGGCATTACTTTATGATTCCCAATTTAAGGATTTCAAAGGCAAACTTTGCACTCCCTGGATGGGGCCATACCAAGTGGACGCAGTGTTCGACAATGGAACAGTTAGATTAATTACAATAGATGAGAATCATACCTCGTTCTTAGTAAACAAACATCGTCTAAAATTATACCACCGTCCAGCCTCTAGAAACGCCATTGTCAAACACCTCTCTGACTCATCTGATTTAATGATTGTTGGAATGAAGGACACTCTCACTCTGCCTTAAAAAAAAATAAAAAAAAATAAACAAATAAAAAAAAAAATTGTTATTTCTTACTTGTTTGTAGTTTTGCAGGGATAACAAACGAATATGACCAGGAGAAATGTAACACTCAACATTGTTACTCCACTAGTGCTGCTATAAAGATGTTGTTGTTACTCCACCAGTGCTGCTATAAAGACGTTGTTGTTACTCCACTGGTGTGCACTGATTACTTCATGAAGTGTTGTTACTCCGCCGACGCTGTTACTCCGCAACTATCGTTACTCCACCGGTGTTGTTACTCCGTAACTACTATTACTCTGTTGGTGTTGTTACTCCACAAGTGTCGTTACTCCTTCGGTGTCGTTACTCCACTGTTATTCTGTCGTTGCTGCTACTCACTATTGCTATTACTCCTTGGTGCCGTTACACCCTGTTGTTGTTACTCCATCAGAACTTTTGCTGCTACTCCACCATAAGGTAGGTCCCCAGGTACGTCTCCGCTGACTTTTATGGATTTAATTAAAATATTCCAAAAAGACATCAAAACGTGTCGTGGACGACCATAATTAAGTTGGAGGAGGGGGAACCATCATAACAAATGACGGCATACCACGAAAAACATTTATGACACACGACTCTCATCAAACAAATATAATGATTTCGATACTCCGTAATCATAACTTGATATGTCAAAATGCGTACTCGTACGTGTAGAGTCATAATCAAGTCACCTCCCCAACACGCTGCATTAAATTTCTGATAGTACCACCACAATCTGTCATCATTTCCAAACATACCAGTGCTATTTCATCCACCATCCCCAAAAACGATATGACGTTATTTCAGTTGCCAACGATTTGGAGCCCTGTCATTTTCCCCTACCAGCTAACTGCATTCGTCGTGATGACTTTGCCTTTGCAACAATGGGTGGAAGATCTGTGTGGCATGAACCTGAAGATACAACAAGAGTTCAGAACAATCAGGAGGTATGCCAGGTCTTTGAGAACGCGGGCTGGAATGTTTACTTTGATAGATTGAAAGGATAGAATGAAGAAATCATGACGGAATTCGCACTCAACTTGAGAGAAGGAAGCTCTCGGGTCCGCGGAATTGAAATTCCTGTGATAGAGGAAGCCATCGTAGAAGTCAGTGGACTCCCTCAAAATGGATGGCAATGGTTTTCAAGAAGGTCTGTCCTTCCAGAGTTTCTCAAAGCCTTTTTACAGGCAGAAGAAAGCATTTTGCAGAAGGGTCAAGGATATGATTGAAATTCATTGCCGCATCCATGGAAGAAAGTAGCATAATTCGTCATGAGATATATTACTTGTGAAGGAAGATACTCCACCATATTCAAATACCATCTTCGAATACTAACTCACCTGTGATTTCCCCAAGTAGAGGCTTTCTCACTGAATGTGCCTTATTTCTTATTGAGAAGCCTTCACCTAATGGCACATTCAGCTTAGGAGTCGCAACAGGTATTGGCGACCATCACCCACCATGGGCTAGTTCAGCTGTTAGTAATGAATGCCATCAGACAAATCCTGATCCCGTGGGAACTGTTTCAGGACTCCATAGAGGAATAAGTAGCAGCCACTGTGGCTGCTAAGGGAGATGAACCAGAAGCCATGGAGGAGGAAAATGCAGGTGAAGATGACTATGTTGACCAAGAGGAACCGGAAGAGATGGAGATGGAAGCTGAAGTGTTCGAGGAAGAGGCTGCTCCCCAAGAGCAAGCCGAAAACATGGAACCAATGGAAGATGGAGAAGTTGACACAGAAAGGCCCACTAGTACCATAGCTGAGGCTGTCCCACAAGAACCAGTCTCACCTGTGGAACTAGCAGAACAATTGGATAGCATGATAACCACAGAAGCGGGGTCACAATAGACAAGAGTGGGTGAATTGGTCGATATTGCAACCGAGGGTACTCCACAAGGACCTCCTATCACCATGGAGTCGATGGAGGAGGACAACCAGGAAGAAGAAGAGGTCATGACCACCCCGACCATACAGCTCATGGAAGAAGTGCTGGGAGAATTAGAGCGTGAGGTTGGCGCCGAACCACAAGAACCAGTGTCAAACCCAGGACCGGATATTGAAGATCCCTACCAATTCTCCTTTCTCTCCTTCATTCCAAGAGGAGCAAGGCGAACTCATTCCCTTCGGTGCACAAAAGAAGATCTTGCTATTCCTCCAATTCTATCACAAAAGCCACAACTGTGTGAGGTGGATGATACTCAAATAGGTACATCAGTAGGAGAGCATCTCGTAGGGGCACCACCGGTCGTGATGAGCACACAACAAGAGGAATTAGTTGTAGGCAAAGAGGAGGGACCAAGCGAAGCAGTCCCGACGAATGAGCCAAGGGAAGAGCCAGGCGAGAAGGTCGTAAGACTCCCAGTCAAACAAAAACATCAGCTACAATTGAAGGAGACAATGCAGCTTAAGATGGAGGTCAGGAAACTAAGAAAACAAGTACATAAAATGCAGGAGAGGATGAAGAAATACAAGCAGCAAGATAGAAAGTCCAAAGCCATAGGAGTAGAAATAGAGACTCAGACGGACCAGGTAGCCATAACCTCTACTACCACTCAAACAGACCCGATCGAGCGATTGTTTAAAGACCGCGAGCATGCCTTAACGGCCAAAGTGCAGACTTGGAAATCTACTACGAATCAGTATCAAAATGAGGTCAGAAGAACGCAGGAACGAGCCTCCACAACTATTTTTTAATATGTGGAGTGTATAGACATCATGAGATTAAGGCATGCGAAGAAATAGCTCAAGATGGAACAGCTGGAAAAGCAAGTGGCAGAACTGAAAACGGATAAAGAACAGATGTTTATTTTGGCACAAGAGGTGATGGCATGTCGCCCCCCTACTTCTAGTTATTCTTTATTCTTACATGAACTTTTTCTTCTATTCTGCATGGAGAGCATAAAAAATGAGATTAGTTATAAGATAGAAAATGGTGTACAATTCCTCTGAATAATGAGGCACCACGACGTGCCAACTCAGCATTTGATGTGTGAATTTTACCTGCATGGATATCTGTTGCGCCTGGACAGAGACTTCAATCTGGTCCCGTATGTGGGAGACATTCATTTAAGCGCCCTCACCTCTTACACTTTCAACCAGATCAGCTAGCAGAAGGCTTTTAACACATTTGAATCTAATTAGGTTACAAAGTCATTTATGGTAAGAGGAGACCCTGAAAGGGTAGTCACCATGTTCAATAAACACAACACCTTTTTGGGAATTGAGGTGAATAGAGACAAAATGCTGAGGACACAAAATTGGTGCCTTGATCTTTGTGTTAAGAAAATGGTCACATTTCATGAAGAAGCCCTTGATTGCTATCAGAAAAGGTGGATGATGACACCTACAGCTGTCCGGAACAGGGAACCTTTTGGGACACCAAATTTTGCACGGGTGCTCCCCAGAGTGCCCAGATATGTGGCATGTGTCCGAACAAGCGAGATTCGATGGATGGGACTCTGGTTTCAGTTTCCCACTATTTGGTTGCTAGTAGAAGATTACACTCCAGCATATATCGTCCCGGAAGATTGGTGGGAAGACATCCACCTTTCAGATGGTTTTAAAGCTCTAGGAACAGAGATGGCCGAAAAATATGATCTCGCCCATTTTCAGGAATCCAACAGTCAGCGAAACCCAGACCTGCGGAAGTGGTGAACTACATGAGGGAATGCAGAAGGCTAGTTGGGGGGAGATGTTGGGTACCAAATCGGGCTATCCTTATGCTACATTTCCATTACCTTTTTTACCTTTTTGCACTTAATTACCTATGTTTACTATGATAAAAATGCGAGGTAAATACCCCTACCTTGTCTATTGGAATATTTTATTAATGAAGTGAAGTCACGGAGTTTTGCCTATTCACAGAACTAAAATGATGTTTGACGACAGCTTTTGGAGAATAGGGATCAAGGTCTCAGCATCCCGCGACAGATCTGTTGTTCAACTACTTTGAGAACAACAATGACCAAGCCAAAAGGAGGCTGCATAGCTGGAGTCGTAGATCCCTGAACCATCTTGGGCATTTCGCTGATCTTGTCTATCTGGTACTAATGTATATTTTTAAGGGTACGGTTACCATGTTTTGGGGAAAGAGGTTGTTCCCCCTTTTGATGTATAAAAGACAGTTTATTCCTGTAACTGGGGATGTCCCCATTGAGATTGTAATAACCTTTTTCAGATTTATAAAGCACTACCTATTTTGATGTCTTCATCTTCACTGTAACCAGCGCATCCCTGATCAGAGAGCTGGGCTCGCTCTTCTGATCAAGTGTTGTGCCTTCCTGTGTGTTTTATTTATTAGTTTTATGCTTGTTGTTACAGTGTGTTATTTAGCAGTTTATGCTTGTCGTTACAGTGTGTCATTTAGCAATTTATGCTTGCTGTTACAGTGCTATTTCTTAGTTTATTCTTGTTGTTACAACATGTGATTCTTATGAGTATCTTTTGAAAGTTGTAGTTAATCCAGTTGACAGTAATGTTTTGAATCTTAATCGTGAACCCTTGGCCAGAACGAATTGTACTCTTGCCCCTACATATACCTTGCGCGTTGCCTTGAAAGGATACACACCCAGATTGATAAATTAAAGTAGGAAAAGGGTGAATAAATCGTTCATACCTAGACCCCAACAGATAGTCATGCCCTTTGGTTTGATGAATGGCCCAACAACTTTCATGAGGTTGATGGATGATATCCTACGACCTTTCACTAATTCTTTTGTGATGGTGCATCTAGATGACATGCTCATTGTTGTGGGGGTTTTCTACCCTACGGACTAGCAAGCTAGGGCTTTAAACTTGCATGCAGATCATGACCCTTCAAGAATGACTTTTAACCTCCTACCCAAACCTATAACCATTTTTCTCAGGAAAACATGGGAAGAATCAACTAACCTTTTTATCGACGGTTGAAGTAGATCCTCCGTTGAGATTTTATCTCCTTGCTGCTACTGCTCCTTCCACAAAGCTTCCTGCAATCAAGACAAAACTACACATGCATGCTACTGATCTACTAGAGGGTTAGAGATAAAACATAAATCAGATAACATAGATAAGATTCATGTATTTTGGACGGGAAAAGCATATTTTTCATTAATCTCAATATGAATCAACTTACAATGATTACAGAGACCGGCCACCATTCCTCGATCCTGATCCTGGGCTCCTCCTTTTCTTTTGTCCTCCAACTGCTTTTGCTTGAATTTCTCCTAAAGCTTGAGGCAAGGCTAAAGGGTTGGGACAAAACGGACTTGGCAATTTGGCAGAGTTTCTTTGCTATGATTTTTCCTCCTTTGAATAGTACCCCTACCCCTCCTTTTATAGGCTAGAAGGAGCTAGGGTTTTAGGCGAACTCTCGACCATGCATGGCTGGGAGTTCCAGTTAACTGACAAAAATCTTTTCATCCCGACGGAAAATTTCCTGATTTTTTGCTTTGTTAGGTAAATGCGGGCTGTAGTGGGCTAGCCCGCGGTCCACCGTGTGTAGTAGAAGGCCAGCAAGCGGTCCACCGTGCCCAGTGAGCGGTTATGGCATGGGTTTCTTGATTTGAGTGGTTTTTTCAAGGTTTCATTCAGCATGGTTTTGGCAAGGAAGAGACATGAGTTGGCCTGATGCCAGGTAAGCCTATGTGGTGCATTTTAGGGTTATAACAGATGCCCCCTAATGTGTGAGGTCAGAAGAGCATCTGATGGCCGAAATACATTACCAATTCTTGACCAATCTGTACTGATATGCTGAATGAGTGAGCCCAGGAATCAGGAATTGGGAAGTGCCATCTGCAAAAAATATCAAATGTCTCACCGAGGCGGGTATACCCATGCTCGGGATAAATCAGAACCATGGCTACCAATCAAATACACTGTAGATCCATGTCAAATAACTATAAAGAGTAGCCGCGAACAATACACAACGGAGCTACATCTTGAAATCAGAAAGATATACATAGAAGGTATCCATCTCTCAGAAGCTGATTCGGCCTGATGGCTGTACCTCAGCGCTTGAGAAACAACTTCAAAGTCTTCTAAACTCGGGTAAGAGTGTAATGTGAGTGTACAACTGCACTACCCAGAGGTCTTCGACGGCTCATCGGTTATGGACTTGATAATCTTGATGATCGAACTGAAGGCTTCAGTGATTTCGAACAAAGACTTGATTTGGACGTTCAGGATGGCCGGGTATGCGGACAAGAGACATATTGCAGAGTGGCCGAATCAGGCTAAGTAACAAACTTCCCTTGGACAATAGAACGACAAGTGATAAGACTTAGGCAACATATCTGTTAATCATAAGTCTACGAAGCAGGAGGCAACGCAAACTCTCCATATGTTTGGAAGAGTAACCAAACGGTGGAGGACACAACTCACTATAGCGAGCAAGGCTACCTAAGGTCATACTAAATCCCAAAGTCTGATGAATCAAACAGACAGATGTGCTTTATCCAAGGGCGACTCATAATGCTGCCAATAAAGAAAATACTTTTCCCATCCTCTTTTTGGGGTATATTTGA
>ML830905.1:0-21216 GCA_009831015.1 Picea engelmannii | reverse complement strand
TGAGAAGATTTGGCACGGATGGCACTTCTTGACCGACTCGATACAATCTTTTATAAGCGTGGGCCAAAAGTAACCTGCTCGTAAAATCTTTTGGGTTGTTGCCAACCCGGATAAGTGACCGCCACAAGCTCCTGTATGACAATTGTTGAGCACTATGACGGCCTCCTCATGAGTGAGGCATCAACGTAAGATACCATCTACACCGCGTCGATACAAGGTGTCATTGAGTATAAGATAGTTCTTGGCCTGATGACGTATCCGCCGACGCTCATCACGAGAAGCAGAGGTAGGACACTTCAAAGTCTGGAGATAGATCAATATATCTCCGTACCAGGGATCCGATGATTCAATCAAAAAACATATCCCCCCGGATAGGTGATTCCTCAGGCACAACGTCACCTGACTCAACCGGAAGTTCCGAAATAAGTTCTGCGAAGACCAGTGACTTTTTGGACTTGGCTGAAACAAAATCCAAGTCAAACTCTTGGAGGATGACAATCCATCTACTGATTTTCCCACCGATAACTCGTCGTGTCAACATGTACTGAAATGGATTCACGACGGCTACAACGGTGGTTTTACGAAACAGAACATAGTGACGGAACCGTTGGACAGCATGTACGGCTGCCAACGCAAGTTTCTCGAGATGGGTATAATTAAGTTCCGGTCCTACGAGGCCTCAGATCAGGTAATAGATCATGTATTCAGAAAACGAATCATCTTCCTGAACTAAAACCATGCCTATGGTTGACTCTGCGGCAGCCAGATATAATAGGAAATCCTTGTTATAATTTGGTGGCCGTAGCAGAGGTGCGGTTGTAAGGGCGTGTTTCAACGCATCAAAAAAGTGTTGCGCAGCTTCATCCCAGAGAAAAGGAACGTCTTTCTTCAGTAAACGCATGAAGCCCTTGGTGATTTCAACATAGTTGGCGATGAAGCGTCGTAAGAAGTTCGCCTTGCCTTGAAGACTTTGAAGTTGTAAAATTGTGCATGGGGGGGGGAAACTGGACTATTGCCTCCACCTTAAGAGGATCAACCATGATCCCCATTGTTGAAATGATGAAACCTAACAAACGTCCTGACGTGACGCAAAAGCTACACTTTTTTGGATTTAAGCGAATCCGGAAGTAGCGACAACGCTCGAAGATTAGTCGGAGGTGAATTGGATGATCCTTGCACTTGCGAGAGTGTGATGCTAAGTCATCTAGATAAGCCTTGACTATTTGTTTGAGGTCATGAAACGCAAAAGACATGGCCCCCTGAAAAGTGGCTCCAGCGTTCTTGAGCCCAAAAGGCATTTTGCGATAGGCGAATGTACCCCACGGACAAATGAATGTCGTTTTGTGTTGGTCCTCAAGTTTGATTTGGATTTGGTTATAGCCCGAGAAACCATCCATGAATGAAAAGGCTTCACAACCAGTGCACTCATCAATGATCTGGTCGATGAATGGAGTTGGATAATTGTCTTTTGGACACGCCTTGTTGAAATCACGGAAATCGGTACAGACACGAATTGTGCCTTGTTTTTTATCGACTGGCACGGGATTTGACACCCATTGAGTCAAGTGAATAGGGTATATGAACCCTGCCTTAAGCAATTTCTCAACCTTAGCCTTGATGGCTACTGCTTTCCTAGGATTAACTGGATGAAGTTTCTGTCGAACAGGCTTAGCATCTAGATACGTAGTGATTTCGTGTTCAACAATTTTCGGATCGATGCCTGGCATTTCCTCATAAGACCAAGCAAAAACATCGTGGAATTCTTTAAAAAGATCCGTGTAAATATGAATCTCTTCGGGGGAGCAATCCACTCCGACGAAGACATTCTCCACGACGCCAGGGTTTCGGGAGATATTGATAGGTATCGTGGTAGCGATAGTCACCATGTTTCCCTCAGCATAAATATCCTGTGTAGCCAAGAGGTTAATGGGACAAGGCTGATCTCCCGTCATGGTGATAGTGAATTCTCCTACCTCGATTCGGTGTAACTCTGGGAGGAAATATGATCTGTGATGAAGATCATCCCAGGGTTTGTCCGGACCCGTCATTGCTTCGATTATGGCTTCGTCAGAAGGCAAGACTAAGTCTAACGAATCGGTATTGACAAGAGAATCTTGAGCCCAGATAGGCTCCAGTAACGGATCCAACTCTTGTGCGGGAATCGGATCAAGAGTAGCTGAAGTTTGCTGAACCCGAGAGTATGCTACTTCAGTGGCCGACAAGGGCGTAGACATGCCCGCATGCCCTGTCACATCCATCGTGTCTGATGGGGAAGGAAGAGTCCACAGATCCTGAAAGTAAGTCGTGCGGAACAACAAAACATGGAAAATCTCAGCCTTGTGGTGAGTCGATATAAACTTAACATCACTATGAGGAGGTGGGTAATCGAAAGTACCCATCAAAGGTGGGCACAACCAACTCCTACATTAACGACACCGACTTGAGGATTATCTACCATGGGAACCGTGGATGCCCCCAAAGCTGGGTCAGGTCGAGAGAAGGACAACTGATCAATGGTCACTATCCGGAATTCATGTGGAAACAATAGGACTCAGAAAACTGTAGTGACCACAGCTTGCTTTGCATAAGTCCAACTACGACCTAACAATATATTGTAATCGATGGGGGCATCGACTACCTCTACTTCGATGCACACGGTCTTCCCCCCTAACTGCACAGGGAAAGAAGGGATGATACCATGTGGTCGGAAAGAATGACCATCGAACGTAGTGAAGAGAGTAGGTGACGGAGACAACTCAGGTTGACCAATGGCTTTCCAGCATGCTAAAGACATAATGCAAGTCGAAGCACCCTCGTCTACCACTGTGTGGAAGATATTTCATGTAAAAGTTTTTGTGGGGTGAGCCACTACTATCTGAAACACAACGTGGTAAGGAAAACGAGGTTTCAAGTCAGTCGTATCTAACATGATCGTTCCCGGGTTACAAGTCTCAGTAGAGCCTAAAGCAGTCAACATGGCTTTCCTCTGAGCAGGGCAAATTTGGAGGACTTCCAAAGCGGACATAGCACAAGGGGTTTGTGATAAATCTTCTACCACAGAGTAGTTCTGGGCGGCCCTTGCATTGGGATTATGAGAAGCTTGTTTAAACGCACCTTTTGGGATGCACGTCATTGTTTCACCCAACGTCTTCTCAATCTGTAGGGGAAGAGAAGGGATCTTAGCTTCTTTACCCTTCTCAGAGGCACTTGGCTTGCTATAATTGTGAGCTCTAGTCGCTATGAAAGCGTCACTTTTCATCATATATACGTTCGCAGAAGATGAACTATTTAGGGGAGGGCAGTTTTCATGGCTGCCCCCCTCCGTACTTGCAGAGGCTTGAGTTAAATTCTTCCCATGCTGAAAGGGATTAGTCAACACAGCTTACTGTTGCTGCGTGACAAACTTCTGGGCCTCTGCAAGTCGAGGGCATAAATGGGTTGGGTGGTCTTCTGCACAAAGGTTACACAGATGCCTCGCCTTCCGTTTTTCAGTAGTGCCCTCGCCAGCATTATCAGTTTGTTTCTTATCCCTCTTACTCTTCTTGCGTTGTTTTTTCTTTCCTTCAGGCTGCTGGTTGGCCTTTGGGTTAGTCGTCTGTACGGAGTGTACTTCTGACATTTGAGTAGGAGGATCAGCCAAAGAAGGAGTCTGGCTGGCCGCTGAGTGTTGTATAGACAACTGCTGCAATTGTTTAGTCAATTGCTCAGCGGGCTTGGTTTGTGCCGAACCAACGATACTATCAGCATGTGGTCCGACTCTCTGTCTGGTTTTGTCCAGAATCGATCGTGGTGCATCTGGCAGGATGGTGTACAATAGACCAGACTGAGAGTAGATAAGCTCAAACTATTGAGCCCTCATGATGGCATCTTCTTCAGAGAAAACCCCTGAAGTTGCGACGTCTTTGGATAACTGCGGAACTAAAGACTTAAGGAACCACTCGAGCAGGAATGCTGGTGGGACGAGTACTTTGATAAGACTCTTTCGGTGTTGCCACTCTCGAATATGATCCGAGATATGGTCTGCTGATGTTTGCGAGAAATTGGCTAGCAACTCTGTGCTGGCATCGTATCTCATAGGTAACTGGAAATGGTTAAGGAAAACCATCACCAGTTCGCCAAAAAAGGAATATCGTGAACGGTCAAGCTCTATGTACCATTTCGCGGCACTCCCAATAAGAGTGTGTTGAAACAATCGCAACTGGACGGAGTCATCTTTCAGTGAGTTAGATGAACACCATAAGTGTAAAGTGGTCATGTGATCACCTGGATCTTCATTAGGCTTGGCCTCGAACTTTGGGATGTCCGAAGGCAACTTCGTCGGCATAGGAGGCCAACGCGGATTGTGACAGATAGGATCATTCAACAACCGTGTTAAATCCGGCAAGGGTAGTGTTGCCAAGAAAGGTAGTTTAGGTTGCTATTGATAGCTAGGATAAAAGGGTCCTAGGGTTTGACTGGCACCAGGTTGCCAGGAAAAGTTGTGTTGCTGGACAGGGTTTTGGTAGAAACCTTGGCCTTGACCAGCGTAAGGGTTTTGCATTTGAGGAGACATCATTTGCTGATTCCCCATGAAGGACATAGGATGTTGGGCGTTCATCGTATGTGAGGGACTTTGGGAAGGATTCCCGCATGCCGGTCCTGTGGGGAGAGGCATAGAGGCCTGTCTGGGGTTCCATTGGCTATGGAAAGAATTGCCCCAGAACGGCAGATGATGGAACGGATCCTTGTGCTGAGTTCCAAGGTCTTGGTATATGTGCCCCCAGCGCAGGAATAGTACCCTGTGCTGGCGTAGACTGTCCAAAAATAGGTGTGCCCCCTAATGGGAAAGCAGCGGATGCGGAAGTGTTATTACCAAATGTCCCGTTCCAGATGAACGACGACGAACCTACGACGCAGTTTGCGCAGGTGTTTCTTGACTCCCGGCTCCAAGTGGACTTGTGTGTGCAGGCTGCCCTGTGGACTGCTGATGCAATCCACTAAGCGAAGGGGAAAAAGGAGGGATATGACCTCCAGCGTAAGGAAAAGCATTGAAAGGGACAGGAATTCCCCCAAGTTGATCTTGCAGAGAAGCGTTAGAGCTCCTTGCCCACAGACCCAAAGTCTGTGAAATGGAAGAAGTGAGTGTAGGACTTGTTCCTGAACTAGGCATACCGTATAAAAACGGAGCGCCTATCGCACTAGGTGTGTAAAGAGGTGTGGCCACCGTGATAGATGGTGTCGGACCACTTTGCGACGTAGTTGCGGCTGAGACCGTGGTGGCATGGACCGCTGACAAAGGCAAGTTAGGAGAAGCTTCTCCTGTGGTAACAACAGTGATAGGAATGGAAGAATTCCCAGAGATTTGTTCCATAACTGGGTTAGGCGCTGATAGGAATTCGTAAAATTGAATTGGCACAATAATGTCCAGCCAAGTATCAGCGTTTGAGGTTTCAACCGATCCAAGATTGGCGGTTGATCCCTCCGGGGGTTGTTCGGGCTCAATGGTTTGAAACCTGGTTGCTTCGAAAGACCCTCGTTGGTCTAACTTCCACCTCAGAGGTGGAGGGGGTGGCTCCAGTATAACCGGTGGCAGGCCCAGAAGCGTTCGTGACCGGCGGAGCTCGGAATCCTCCACTATGTGAGAAGATTCACGACAAGCTAAGGTATTCTACACGAACAAACAGTAACACGCACTAAAATAAAGCCCCTAGAAGATAAATCAAGCAAGCACTATACTAGTTGGAAGAATGGTTACCACAACCAACACTAGAGAAACTTACCGGTGCAAGTGCAACTCGAATACGGAAGCACCCTCTGGGTATACTCTACAAAGCGTTGGTCCGAAGTCCATCCTAGGTACCGCGGTACACCCCCGCAGTCACCTGTGTATGTCCCTAGAAAAGATTGGCAACTAGTTTGCCAGCACGTGAACAGCTATTAGGCGGGTACAAT
Source organism: Picea engelmannii (assembly GCA_009831015.1). Lineage (NCBI taxonomy): Eukaryota > Viridiplantae > Streptophyta > Pinopsida > Pinales > Pinaceae > Picea > Picea engelmannii. The sequence continues at coordinate 15,285 of ML830905.1, read as the reverse complement.
TGGCAGTCGGGTAGACCACAATGAGCAGGGTATCAAGCCCGAAACCTATCAAGGGTATCGAGAGCAAATGGTCCGAAAGATGACTGAGGACCTCGAATGGATTCGAGACCCACGAAGCTCCGTGGAAAATGCAAATGACGGAATCCCTTAACAGATCCTCTATATGTGTTCTCCACAACGCTCGGTCCAGCTTTGGAGGGGTTATCTCCGCTGCCTTTCCTTATGCGACCTCATGTTTAGCCCCTGTGTTAGAGGGGGGTCCTGAATAACTTTCTGTAACTAGACTTCTACACTCCCTATTGACAGACTCCAATGTTTGGTTTGGGTGGCCTTGGAGAATTTACTCTCCAACCTATTCCAAGGCCCTATTCTTAAGCTAGTGTATGCACCCTACAAAAAGAAAAGTCTACTTGATTTTATTTAGCGTTGCTTTTAAAGGGCTTTGTTAAGTCTCAAGGTGTGGAAGTGAAACTAATGGTGTGTAAAAAGACTCAAAGAAAAAAAGAACAAAATGCTTGGAAACAAACTTTTATGAAAATGCAAAACCAACAACTTTTCAACAAGAAAGACTTCTTTTTCATTTCGAAATTACTAAGATTTTATGCAATAAATATGAAGGATTTTCACTCAGATCTGTGAGCTACTTATACTTGACACGCACTGCAAAACTTATGCAAAATAGACTTCTTTCCTAGCTATTGATGCAACAACACAATCCTCAAGTCCAGAAGGAAATGACACAAGAAATTTTGTTTTTTATTTCGTTGTAAAATAACACAACAAGGAAAAATGATGACAAGAACAAAAACAAGAGAATAAAAAGAAAACTCTGGCTTAAAGCGCAGATCACAAACAGAATCAGAGCGCAAAAATTCAACAAAGAAATCACAACAACACCAATTCTAACACTTGCCTAAAAACCATAAAACAAAGATTTTTTCTCTTTTGTATTTTCTATCAAAAAATCTAATAACAAACACAAGCTAAGGGGAAAATGCCCTAACCTGCTGAATGTGCAGCCCCAGACTCTAGACCCCTGAGAGGAGCTCTTCTCACCACAGGAGGGGATAACTGCCCCACCCAAGCTGAAAAGCTGCCAATCAAGCCCGCGATTGTCACCAATACAGCACGCGTGCAAACGCGTGCTGAGCTTCTACAATGCGCGGGTACCCGCGGGCTAGCCTTAAACATGCCGCGGCTCTGTATAAAAACTGAGATAAAATCACACACAGATAGTCTAGTCCTGAAAAAGGCTTTTGGTATTGACAACCAGAGTCTCTAAAAGGCTTAGATGCTATCACTTTAACAGAAAAGCAAGATTTGCAAAAAGAAAAACCAACGTAAAGAAAAACAACACAATAAGACAGACTGAAACACAAGACAATAAACCAATCAAGACCCAGACAGGATCCAGAAAGCCCCCTGAGAAGACAAACTTCTGACAGGGAAGAGGAGACTGCCTCTCGAGCTTCCTGAAAGCTACACGCTACTGAAACTACTGCAGCATGCGGGCAAACGCGTGCTGTAGAAAGTTAGGGCGCGGGTCACCCGTGGGCAGGGCTTCTACAGGCCACAGGTACCTCTGTGTGTCCTGAGAATAAATGTCAAGCATCAGTCAAGGAAAACTGGTATTGATAACCAGGTTCCCTGCTAGCATTGACCTAATATACAACAAAATAAACAAAGAAACAGAGACTAAACTTCTTTGAACTACCCAAAAGATCTTTAACCAAATCCAGAAACCCTAAGAGTAAAATCTCCCCAGTGGAGTCGCCAATTCTGTTGTGGGGTTTTTCTACCCTACGGACTAGCAAGCTAGGGCTTTAAACTTGCATGCAGATCATGACCCTTCAAGAATGACTTTTAACCTCCTACCCAAACCTATAACCCTTTTTCTTAGGCAAACATGGGAAGAATCAACTAACCTTTTTATCGACGGTTGAAGTAGATCCTCCGTTGAGATTTTATCTCCTTGTTGTTGCTGCTCCTTCCACAAAGCTTCCTGCAATCAAGACAAAACTATGCATGCATGCTACTGATCTACTAGAGGGTTAGAGATAAAACATAAATCAGATAACATAGATAAGATTCATGTATTTTGGACGGGAAAAGCATCTTTTTCATTAATCTCAATATGAATCAACTTACAATGATTACAGAGACTGGCCACCGTTCCTCGATCCTGATCCTGGGCTCCTCCTCTTCTTTTGTCCTCCAACTGCTTTTGCTTGAATTTCTCCTAAAGCTTGAGGCAAGGCTAAAGGGTTGGGACAAAACGGACTTGGCAATTTGGCAGAGTTTCTTTGCTACGATTTTTCCTCCTTTGAATAGCACTCCTACCCCTCCTTTTATAGGCTAGAAGGAGCTAGGGTTTTAGGCGAACTCTCGACCATGCATGGCTGGGAGTTCCAGTTAACTGACAAAAAGCTTTTCGTCCCGGCAAAAACTTTCCTGATTTTTTTCTTTGTTAGGTAAACGCGGGCTGTAGTGGGCTAGCCCGCGGTCCACCGCATGCAGTAGAAGGCCAGCAAGTGGTCCACCACGCCCAGTGAGCGGTTAGGGCGCGGGTTGCTTGATTTTAGTGGTTTTTTCAAGGTTTCATTCAGTATGGTTTTGTCAAGGAAGAGACATGAGTTGGCCTGATGCCAGGTAAGCCTGTGTGGTGCATTTTAGGGTTATAACACTCATCTATAACAATACTTGCGAAGAACACTTATAGCATATTCAACAAGTTTTGCACACTCTGCAACAACACAAGCTATATGCCAACTTGGAAAAATGCTCATTCGGCATGGATAGGTTCTAGTACCTAAACTACATTGTTGATGCACATGGTGTGCATGTTGATCCATCTAATATCCAAGTCATCTGTGACTGGCCAGCCCCAACCATGCTAATTGAGCTTCAGAGCTTCTTAGGCCTTTCCAATTTATATCGTAGGTTCATGTTGGGATTCTCCCATATTGCATGGGTCCTCAGTCAAATAACCAGAAGTGGTGGTAAGGAAAAATTTGTGTGGGCCTTGTCCCAACAGAAAGAGTTCGATGATTTGAAGCAATGCTTGTGTTCAACACCAGTGCTCTCATTACTTGACCTACAATAGCCCTTTGAGATCGATACAGATGCTTCAGACTATGTTTCATCACAACCACCCCATGGCCTATCATAGTGAGACACTATCAGATGTCGTTTGTAAGTACCCTACTTATGACAAAGAAATGTACTCCACTGTGCAAGCCTACCGCCAGTGGAGGCATTACATTCTTGGGAAGGAGACAATCATCCACATTGATCATAAGCTGTTGTAGTTTAGGCAAACACAAGGAAAATCGCATAATGATTGCCATCTAAAGTGGTCCACATATTTGCAGCAGTTCCACCTCAACATCGATTATAAAACAGGAAGTACCAACTAAGTGGTTGATTGCCTCAGTTGACCTCCATTCGCAACACTGATCCAAGTGGATATTGGTGGCCACCCAGCTATTCCAACTGACTCCTCTTAATAGTTGTTAGTTCATCACATTCTTCTATAATTATTTGTAATTGTGGATTCTACACTTTTGGGGTTGTTTAAAGCCCTACACTAATTCCAGGTGGATATCGGTGGCCACCCACCTAATCCAACTGGCTTATTTAAAAAGTTTTCATGTCAGTACATCTTTTTGTACTTCCAGGGCTATTTTAGGGCCCTAAACAGTGTTTTTTTGGCTTTCCATAGTCAAACTATAGATGAAGTTAGATTTTTATGACATAATGTGTAGTTCTTGAAAAGAACTTTCTAATGGGCTCTCACGATCCTAAAATGGAGGTCGTATGCAAAAGTTACGACCCTGGGAAGTTGAGGTACCAACTTACCCATCGTGGCCCACATAAATTTTGGCATTTCATCTCCTAGGGTTAGGTTTTTGGATGTATAGGGTTTTGGCATTCATGAGTAATGTTAAAAAGGCCTATGGAGCCTCATTTTAATCATTTTACTCAGATGGATGCGCGTAGCCGCCACATCTCTTCTTAGAGATAACTACCACCATTCAAGCAAGTTGTTTTCAGTTCTGCAGTTTTACAGTTTCGCCCTATTTTATTTATTCAATACAAGTTATTGTTAACTAGATATATTTTTTTGTTCTTTGTATCTCTGTGTTATTATATTCATTTTGTTATTCCTTTCATTCCACTCATAAATCTGGATCATTGGTATCAAAGCGGTCTGGTCTTCATTTATTTTTCTTCGTGCATGTCCCCGACAAGATTTAGGTACAAGAAGTTGGGACTCGAACTAGTCGAGCCTTTGCAAGATCGACCACATCGAGCCCGACATAACCCAAGGGGGATGATAAGAAAGATGATGGAGTAAGAGATCCTTTTAAAATGTTTCTCAAGGAAGCCCTTGCGCGACAAAGTAACAAAATGATGGACAACTTTGCATAGATCCTTCGACGGCTGCCCACAGGAGACGCATCTTCATCAAGCGTCCATGCAACCCCCTTCAAGGTACAAGTAAATTTTGATATTCCATTATTTGAAGGATTGATAGATGTGGATTTTGTAGATAAATGGTTGAATCTTCTTGAAGGGTATTTTTCAGTCCACAATTTTTTCGACCGGGAAAAGATTACTTTTGCACTCCTCAAGGTTGTCCCCCATGTTAAGGACTGGTGGGATACTTACTCTGAGCAAAGGGCCATATAGGAATCTGAAATATTTACGGTGGCCCCCACATGGGATTCCTTCAGGGATGCCATTAAAGAACAGTACTAACCTATTGGAAGCTACGAGGACCAGTACACAAGATGGACCACCCTGCGTCAAAAAAGGGACCAGACAGTACCAAATTTCACCAATATTTCCCATACCCTATGCACCAAATTGGGTATCAAATAGTCTGGACGACATCTGGTGCTCAAATACCATGGTTGTCTACATAGATAGATTCAAACAAAAATGGAGTTTTTGGACATCACATCATTAGGTGTGGCTTATAGATATGTTGTCAAGATCGAGTAGAAATTTAAGCTGAAGAGGCGAGAGTTGGATCTGCAAACTCCTCATAGCCGAAGTAGGGAAAAGGCGGCCCCAACCCACAAAACAAGGGATAGATCAAAGATGGTTTCTCTCAGGACAACCAGTCTAAGCTGCAACCCAAGAAGGGTAATGAGAAGTCGAAGAAGGACATGAGAAAATGGTGTGAATACCATAAAATCCCTTGGCACAACACCGAAGAATGTTGCTCCAAGTAGTCACTGATGACTGAGATGAAAGATTCTGAGTCAGAGGTAGATTCTAACTCCAAATCAAATCCAGAAAGTGGGAAACGAATCATTGATGTTGAACCCAGTGCCACTGTCGCTACCACCAATTTCCAACCAAGCAAACCAAAAGAACCAGAGGAAGGGGAGCACCTCTTTCACTCACAGATGTGGGTAAAGGGGACTCCACTGCTTCATTATCGATAGTGGCAATCAGAAGAACCTAATTTCAGCAGAGGTCATCAAGTAGCTGGACCTGTCGATAACACCACACCAGAAGCCCTACACCATCGGTTGGCTTTGCCAAGGATGAGATCTCCACGCCAGCCAATAGTGTCGTCTTCCCTACAACATCAAGCCCTTCAAAGATTAGGTATTGTGTGATATTTCTCCTCTTGAAGTTTGTTATGTTCTTTTAGGCCAGCCATATTTGTGGAAGTGACATGTTGTGTATGAGTCTAGAACCCGCAGTGTTATTGTTACTTTGGGTAGGCAATTGTACATGATACCAGAGGTAGCGTCTCCCACTACTATTTCTTTAATCTATGCTAAGCAATGCAGTAAGGTAATTTTACAGACCGAGAAGTTCATATTCTTTGTGATCTGTGCTCGCAGTAATCAAAAGGTCACCTCCACATCTATGACCTCTACACATAGCCACTCTTTGCAACAGAAGTAAGTGGATGGGATCGTGGAAGAGTACATAGACATCTTCTCCTCTCCCATCAAGGTACCGATGCACTGCTAAGTCAAGCATCCAATTGATCTAACCCCCAGTGCACCACTACCTAATGGACCAGTCTATTGTCACTCACTGAAGGAAAATGATGAAATCAAATGTCAGATACAAGAGCTACTTCAAAAGGGGCACATTCGACCTAGATCCTCCCCTGGCGACTCTATATTGATTACAGAGCATTAAACAAAATCACAATCCGAAACCGGTACCCAATTCCTTGAATTGATGACCTTCTTGACCAACTCAAGGGGGAAATGTTCTTCAACAAGATTGACCTGAAGTCTGGCTACCACTAGGTTCCCATCGAACCAACTGATGTATGGAAGACAACTTTCAAATCTAAAGAAGGTATATTCAAATGGTTGGTCATGCCCTTTGGATTAACAAATGTACCAACAACTTTCCTAAGACTGATGGATGATGTATTGAGACCCTTCACCAAATATTTTGTGGTGGTATATCTGGATGACATCCTCATATTCAACAGAACTTCGGAGGATCACATGCAATATATTCAACAGGTTTAGGGCACTCTGTGGCAACACAAATTATATGCCAACTTGGAAAAGTGCTCCTTTGGCATGAACATGGTCCAACACTTGGGATACATTGTTGATGAGCATGGGGTACATGTGGATCCAACTAAGATCCAATTCATTCATGATTGACCAGCCCCAACCACACTAACCGAGCTTCAGAGCTTCCTGGGACTTGCCAACTTCTACCCAAGGTTCATGTTGGGATTCTCCCATATTGCATTGGCCCTCAGCCAAGTAACCAAGGGCTCAACTCCAGTACTCTCCTTACATGATCTGCAACAACCATTCGAGATTGAGACTGATGCCTCTGACTGTGTTGTAGGCACATTTCTCACTCGGCATGGTCATCCAATCGCATACCATAATGAAACACTCTCAGATACTTTCCATAAATACCCCACCTATGACAAAGAAATGTATTCCATTGTGTAATCTTGTTGTCAATGGAAACATTACATTCTGGGAGAGGAGACAATCTACCACATTGAACACAAGCCTTTGCAATTCATACAAACATAGGGGAAGTTGCAGAATGACCACCATCAAAAGTGGTCCATATACCTACAACAGTTCCATCTCAACATCAAGTATAAATAGGGAGCAAAAATTGTGTCCCTGACTTCCTCAGTCGCCCTCCCATTACTGCAGTCACCACAATGCTCCATTCCTGTGGGCATGAGGCATCTGAGTAGCCCCAAATTTATCAATGTGACCTGGGCTTTGCCACCACCTATTAGCTCTTGGGTACAGAAGTGAATGTCACAGATTTTCACATCTACGATGGACTGTTATGCCATGTAGGACACCTCTGTGTTCCCACAAGCAAGCTTGCAAAGATGATTTGGGAGTCTCACTATAGTTGGATGGCAGGACATTTTGGCATGGAGAAAACTATGGCCATTCTACAAAAACATTTTTATTGGCCAAAACTTCGACAAGACATCAACAAGTATATCGGATCTTGCACTTCCTGTGTCATTGCCAAGACAAACATCAAGAAGCAAGGCTTATACACCCCTCTTCCTACTCCCAAGAGGCCTTGAGAATCCATATCAATGGATTACATGTCTGGCCTTCCATCCACCAAGCACACCAATGATTGTGTATTTGTGGTGGTTGATCAGTTTTCGAAGATGGCCATTATCACAGCTTGGAAGAAGAGCATCATAGTGACATATCTTGCCAAGCTCTTCTTCGAACGGGTGTGGGTCCATTTTGGGATACCACAAACCATCACATCATATCGAGACAATAGGTTCCTCAACACATTTTGGTCGAGTCTATGGTCATTGTTGGACACCAAGCTCACTAAATTTAATGCTTTCCACCCCCAAACTGATGGCCATATAGAGGTTGTCAATCAGATGATTGTGCACATCCTATGCATGTACAACTTTAAGCATTTTCATACATGGGATGAGAGTCTTCCCTATGTTCAACACAAATACAACAGGGATCTCCATAGCTCCACCATCCATAGCCCATTTAAGGTGGGGCTAGGATTCCAACCCTTGGGTCCCATTGATGTTGAACTACCTCTTGCAACCACACATGAAGAATCTTCCCATGTTTATTCTGAGGAAGACAAAGCCACCTGATTCATTGAGCGAATTCAACACATCCGCCAATAGGTCCATGAGATTTTGCAGAAAGCTAATGCTAAGTACAAGCAGCGCCATGATCAAGACTGGGTACCACACTAGTTTCAAGTGGGAGACAAGGTCTGGTTACATTTGTAGAAATATCACCTTACAGGGCCCCATCAGAAGCTCTTCCCACTTCGCTATGGGATTTACACTATCACAAAGGTTGTGGGTAGAAATGATTTTGAGCTCAACACTCCACCCTTCCTTGGCTTGCACCCAGTGTTCAATATGGACCTCCTTCAGCCATATTTTCCATCATTATCGGACACCTCAGAGATCGCAGAATAGTTGAAACCAACAAATCTCAACTCTGACTGCGTGGAATAGGCATCCACTGATCAGATAATGGACACACAGGTCAAGGGCACTCGCCATGAGAGAATCCAACTTTATCGGTTTTTCAAGGCAGGACAATTCCTACACCAAGGAAAGTGGCTCACTTAGGGCCAAATTCAGAAAAATTTTCCTCACCTAATGGGGGAACTCAACGCAATGGAGACCATTTCTTCCTAAGGGAGGAGGACTAATCTAGGTGGATATTGGTGGCCACCCACCTATTCCAACTGGCTCATCTTGATAGTTGTTAGTTCAACACGTTCTTCTGTAATTATTTGTAATTGTGGGTTCTACACTTTTGGGGTTATCTGAATCCCTACACAGCTTCTAGATGGAGATTAGTGGCCTTCAACCTAATCCAACTAGCTTATTTTGGAATTTTATGTCAATAAATCTTTTTATACTTTAAGGGCCGTTTTGGGGCACTAAACAATGTTTTTTTTTTTCCTTGCCACAATCAAACAATAGACTTAGTCAAATTTTTATGGAATAGTGTGTAGTTCTCAAAAATACCTTTCCAACGAGCTATCACATGCCTAAAATGGAGGTCGTATGCAAAATTTACGACCCCGAGAAGTGAGGTACCAACTTACCCATCGAGGCACACAACTTTTGGCATTTCATCTCCTAGGGATAGGTTTTTGGATGTCTAGGGTTTTGGAATTCATAAGTAATGTTAAAAAGGCCTTTGGAGCCTCATTGCGATCATTATACTCAGACGGATGCATGTAGCAGCCACATCTCTTCTCATAGATAACTACCACCATTTGAGCAAGTTGTTTTCAGTTATGCAGTTTCAACCTATTTTATTTATTCAATAGAAGTTATTGTTCACTGGATATATTTTGTTGTTCTCCATATCTCTGTGTTATTGTAATCAGTCTGTTATTCCTTTCATTCTGCTCATAAATCCATATCAGGCACTCACCACAATGCTAGACTCTTGCAGCCATGAGACCTCTACGTGGCCCCACCTCTATGAGATGGATCTCTGCACCAATTCTCAATAGCTTTCTCTAGTTTGCCAACTTAACCCTTTCCATGAGTATTCTCATCTATTTATAGGAGAGAATAGGTTAGTTGCTAGGATAAGAATGATCCCAATAAATCTGGAATGCCAGCTTCTAAACAACCATTCGAATACCAACTCATCCTTCTAGAAGATTCCCTTCTAGAAGAATCGAGAACTTATCCATTTCCTTGTGTAAAAAGATGTTTGCACCCTGACCTTTAGCACAGTGCGAGAAGTTCGCAGTCTAACTGAAGGCAGCCTGCGGGAATTTATGATTCTCGCAGGGGAATAATATGCAGCCTGCGAATAGTCCTCGAAACATGATTTTTTGGAGATGAATAAGTGCAACCTTTTTCAGAAAAGAGTCCTTAATGAAGAGCTTGATTTGTTATCATCATAACATCACCATGACATTGTCATAATGACCAGATTTGTGGATAACAATCTCGACTTCGCCAACACCTACCATATGTTGGGCACCAACACAACTGTCAATAATTTCCATATTCAAGACAGGTTTTTGTGCCATTCAGGCCATCTCTGCATTCCATCAAGCGAGTGAATGAAGCTGATTTGGGAAGCCCACTATAGTCGAGTGGTAGGAAACTTCGGCATGGGAAAGACAATGGAAGTGCTGCAACAATATTTCTACTGGACGAAACTTCGATAGGATTTTAGCAAGTATATCTGGTCCTGCACTTCCTACGCTATTTCCAAATTGTCCATCAAGAAACAAGGCCTGTACACTCCTTTGCCTACTCCTGACAGACCTTGGGAATCCATCTCAATGGACTACATATCGGGCCTCCCTTCACCAGAGGGGGAAATGACTGTGTTTTTGTGGTTGTTGATCACTTTTCTGAGATGGCGATTTTGGCCACCTGCAAGAAGAGCATCACAACGGAGGACAGTGCCAAGATTTTCTTTGAATGAGTGTGGGTACACTTTTGGATCCCACAAACCATTATCTCAGATCAGGACAGTCGGTTCCTCAACACATTCTGGTTGATCCTCTGGTCACTGCTGGACACCAAGCTCACTAAGTCCACTGCCTTCCACCCCATATGGATGGCCAAACCAAGGTCGTTAAAGGGATGATCATGCACATCCTGTGCATGTACAATTCCAAGCACCCTCACTCCTAGGATGAGAGTCTTCCATATGTTCAACACTACTACAACAAATCCATACATAGCTCAACTGACCACAGCCCCTTTCAGGTGGGGTTGAGATTTCAACCGTTGGGTCCCATGGATTTTGCACTACCCTTTGCGGCCACCCAGGAAGACTCATCGCATTCTCCAACTGCAGCTGACAAAGCCACCCAATTCATTGAGTGCATCCAGCACATCTGCCAACAGGTTCAAGATATTTTACAGAATTCCAATGACAAGTACAAGCAGTGCCATGATCAACACTGGGTGCCACACCAGTTTCAGGTGGAAGAAAAATTTTGGTTGCACTTTCATAAAGAACGCCTTACAGGGCCTCATCGAAAGCTTCGTCCACTCCATTATGGGCCTTACACCATTCCCAAGGTTTTGGGTGACAATGCTTTTGAGCTCAACCTTCCCCCCTTCCTTGGCTTACACCTAGTGTTCAATGTGGACCTCCTTCGGCCTTATTTCCCACCATTATTGGACACTTCGGATATAACAGAACAATTAACAGCAACAAAGATCAACCCTGACTACATGGAACATGCATCCACTGATCAGATCATGGACACATATGTCAAGGAAACTCGCCAACAAAGGATTTAGTGTTATCGGGTTGTCAAAGTAGGGCAGATCATGCACCAAGGCAAGTGGCTCACCTGGGGCCAAATTTAGCAGGAATTTTCTCATTTGATGGGGGCACTCAATGGAATGGAGACCATTTCTTCCTAAGGAGGGAGGATTTATCTAGGTGGATATCTGTGGCCACCCACCTTTTCCAACTTGTTCAAAATAATTTTTTGGCAATTTTGGCAATTTACTATTTTTAGCAGTTTTTAACTTCTGGCGCCAGTTTGAGGGACTAAATGACGTTTTTTCATGATCGAGCACCTCAATGATAGCTATAGGCTCTTATTGATCCCTCTAAATGAATTTCCTCAGCAATATCTTTCCAACTAGTTATCGTGCACCCTAAACGGAGATCGTATGCAAACATTACGACCCTGTGAAGTTAATGTACTAACTTACCCCAACGGGGCCCACATGAATTTTGGTGCTTCATATCCTAGGGTTAGTTTTTTGGATGTCTAGGGTTTTCACATTCATATTTATTGTAAAAAGTCCTTCAGAGCCTCGTTGTACTCATTTTCTTGCGAATGAGAGTTGTCGTCACATCTCTTTTGAGAGATAAGCTGCCACCATTCTAGCAAGCTTGTTTTTAGTCTGCATTTTACAATTTTCAGCATATTTCTTGTTTAATAGAAGTCAAGTTTTACTGTATCTCTGTTATTTTTTGTTGTGTCTCTATGTTAACATTATAAATCTATGGTTTCATTTCATTCCGCTCATAAATCCCGATCAGTAGTAGCCCAAGCATTGGGAACCCAAGTTAAGTAAAAGTGTTTATTTGTTCCTATTTGAACCATTGTAAGATTGGTTTATACTAAGACTATTAGTGAAATCCCATTAAGGCATTATGCATGTAAATTTAAGAAGTTTTAGATTAATATATGCAACTAGTTATGTGAATTGAGTTCCCTTTATGTGTTTGTTTATTTTAAATATTGTGTATGATTATTTTCAATAGTTGTGTGCTCTAAGTTTCAATTTGTGGGATTAGGTGTTGCTTGTTTACATGCTATCTTAGGCTACACTAGTTTGGTATCATAGAAGGAAGGATCTTATTTAATTGCCAACTCCAAATATAAAGACAATTGGGTAGATGTTGTCCTAAGAAAAAACTCCAATGTCTTGTTGGGTAGATTTATAAAGAGAGAGAGAGAAGAAAATAACCTCAAAAATGAGGTTAGGTAGATGCTGTTGAGAAAAACAATCCACACTATGAAGTGGAAAATAAATTGTGGGAAGATATGAAATCTACATGTTGTGGTAAAGGGCCTAGTAGCCTTGTTTTTCTGTAAGCAAAGAAGGACTCATTAATATTTGGAGTCTAGGGAGTATATCTATGTTGGCGTGCGGTTATAAGACCCTAGGTTCAAGTTATCTTAACCAACAAAGCCCTTGAGACACCGGCCCTTTTGGCATCACCTGCATGCAAGTGAAGTCTCACCCAATGCATCTATTGGGGTTGCAGGAATCGAGTTTCTGTAGTAATGAGGGAATGGGAGGTGGTCATCTTATTCACTCTTACTTATATGTTCTGTGTGCATTATCTTGTATTTGTTCTTCCTTGGTTACTTAGTGAATTCAGTTATATAGTACCATTATATGGTTCACCCAAATTTGGGCTATGTCCACAATGGCTAACTTCTTTATTATTCTTTCTATAATCGTCTCAGGCTTGCGCACTGCGCTTATAATAGACATATCATGTTATCTCTCTCTCCATCTTGCCTAGCCGCTCTGCAGTGCAAGTCCCTCTCTGCAACTTCTCCCTAACCAATCAAACATAGACTCTTAATTCTCAACCTATTCTCTCACTCTCCTCACGAACATGTCAACAACAATCAACAACAAAACCCTTATATTCCCAACCCATTACATATTTATACATGAATTCTAGGGCTCAAAACCCTACTTTGCTTATCCCAAAACCCTATTACAACTCATTCTGACTCATGACAACTCATGTTAACTCGCTGATTGGGCTTGTTTTTCCTTATTTTACATATGCATGTTGTTTTTTCATTGTCGACTGGTGTTCTTCCTACTTTTGCGCGTCTTTATCCTTTTAGCATGTCGAACTGTTATCCTTCCTTTTCCCCGCTTTATCTTCTTTCTGTATTCTCTGCTAATGATCTGAATTTTAGGAGAAGAATGAAATGAATATAGATCTATATTATTAACACATAGATAAAATGAACAATAATAGAGATGCAATAAAACTTGGCTTCTATTCAATAAAGAAATATGTTGAAACTATAAAATGCAAACTCAAACAAGCTTGCTAGAATGATGGTGGCTTATCCGTGAGAAGAGATGTGATGGTTGCGCTCATTATCAAGAAGATGAGTACAATGAGGCTCCAAAGGCCTTTTTACATCGAACATGAATTCCAAAATGCCAGATGTCCAAAAACCTAACCCTAGGAGATGAAGCGCCAAAATTCATGTGGGCCCCATTAGGGTAAGTTGGTACATCAACTTCCCAAGGTCGTAAATTTTGCATACGATCTCCATTTTAGGCGCACGATAGCCTGTTGGAAATGTCTATCCGAGGACTACACATTATGTCATCACACTCTCACTTTTTCTATAGTGTGATTGTGATGGGCCCAAAAAATGTTGTTTAGGGCCTCAAAACAACCCCATAATTTTAGGACCCGAAAATCTCGAAAACAACTGCCAAGATGACATATGTATGTGCGCCAGTTGGAATAGGTGGGTGGCCACCAATATCCACTTGGATCAATCCTCCCCTCTTAGAAAGCAATGGGCTCCATTGTGTTGAGTTCCCCCATAAAATAGGGAAATTTCTACTGAATTTGGCCCTGGGTGAGCCACATTCCTTAGTGTAGGAGCTACTCTACTTTGACAACACGATAAAGATGAAACTTTTGTTGGCAAGTGCCTTGACCTGCATTTCCACAATCTGATCAGTGGATGCATGTTCCATGTGTTATCACTCTGTAAATTTCCCAGAGGTTGACAAAGAGGAAATAAACAAAGGTAACCTTAACCAACCGCTTTTAAAGCTGGGATCTAGCCCTTCCAGCTTCAGAGAGGGATCTCTCTATATAATTTAGCTTTGTTTGAATTAAGATATTAGGCTAGTTAGAAGCGCGAGTTTTGTTTGGTCGTAAAGGTTTTTAAAGATGGTTGAGACAAATCACACATCCATTGGGCTATGGGGTCTGTACTTAATAAAATCTGAGATGCAACCAGAAACGCTAAAGAATTCTTTCACAAGGCGAGATAACAAGCTCACTGGATCTTAATAATTTAAATGATGGATGGAAGACAGATTAGGAAAATAACTCCAATTAACAAGCACTTAAGAATCTCTTAACTGAAGCTATCTAGAAGATGAACATAAAAATCTACAGAATCAGAGGCAAGGTATCAATGATAAATCCTGCGACTTAACGTTATTCATATAGATTAGTTATAGCAAGACGATATGATCACAAAGCAAGAAAACATATAACTAAGAAAATCACATCACCAGTGAAACATGCGCAGGAATCCTGTGAAAAGCTTCTTCTTTATTAATGGTGGATCACGTCAAAAATGTTACAGCTCGATGTCAATCGGGTGTGCAAATCAACAACCCCCAATACATTGAAAAAAGAAGTATTTATAAGCCAAAATACAAAGAGTCCTGTCATAACTGACGAGGACGTGTCCATACTATTATTAGCATAACTAACTCAACTGATCAAAAACGGTTTGATGATTCATCACAACTGTATGCTGAATTTCTGGGTAGGCCATTGGTGCGGGGCTTCCGCAATCCTTTGCTGACAGGACGACTGACTGGAAATGACAACTCTTCTACTAATCTAGTAGATCGCACAGCTCTTCCCATCGTATATGAGTTGGCACTGTCACTTTGAGCAACCTTCGGTACACTTCGTCCATGTCTGTGTACTTGGCGAAAGTAGGCTTGACGATGAAGACCTGCTTGATTTCATGCTGGATTTCAAA
>ML830904.1:55500-79332 GCA_009831015.1 Picea engelmannii | reverse complement strand
AGGCCCTTGAATTATTTTGCATTTCTATTGGTATGTATTTTAGTTCTCAAAAGTCACCTTTTTTAGAAGCAGGATGTGTTAGAAATAAAGGGATGTGCTCGTTTTTCCATAGAAAATATAGCAATATTGTCACCCAACCATAGGCACAAAGGCCACCCTCAAGCACCTTAACCTTGATAGGAAGAATAATTCTGGCAGCAAATCAATATCCAACAAAGGCTAGCGCACCTTTCTCTAAGGGTAGCACACCAAGCAAGAATAACTAGAAACCAAAAAGAAAGTCCAAACCATAACCAAGAGAAAGTCCAACCAAAACCAAAATGCTAGTTGAAGCACCTGCAGTTTCACTCCCTCTCCAAACTTGCACACCACTAGTCCTTATGCGTTTGTGAGAGTGAGAGTGACAAATGAGCTTTATCAACCTCTTATCTATAGTGCTCTTTGTCTCCTGTCCAGGATGACTTCTTATTTTAGAGGTTAATACTTGAATATTAATTATTTTATTGAGACGACATGTCTTCTCGGGTTTCTACACATCTTTTTAGGGGTTCTCTTACCTCCCGAAATATTCTAGTCTCGTCAAAGGTTACACGTGGAGGTTAATACCTCCCGCAGCTACCATAATATCAAAACTCCCTCCTAGCTAGGTAGGTATTAAAGGTAATGGTATTGAGCACAAACATACCATTCAACCGGTAGCATCATCATAGCCACGCATGATATCTCTTGATCACGTAGATCAACTCATGAGCAACATCATCACTATCAATAACATTTGATAGCATCAATTGCATCATCTGTCGAAGCCATACTTCATCTGAGTAATCGACCATGATGTTGAATAAGTCACTCACTCTGCAAAATGATACAAGAACCATTCTTCTAATTTGGACATATGTCCTAGAAGAATAATTGTTCCAACAGATGTTGGAAGCCACACCATGGGCTACAAGGAATTTTGTTCTAATCCGAACATATGTCTTAGAAGAATGACTATCCTGGACCATTTTCCCTCCGGCCACTACTGTGAACTCAGATAAAATGTATGTCCTATACCAATCTCTCCACTATGGTCACTACTATGAACTTAAGGAGATGGACCATTCTTCTAATCCAGACATATGTCCTATAATAATAGTTGTCCATGGTACATCAACAATCTGTCAACCTGGACCATTCTCCATAGAGAGAATGTATATCCACTAGTAATCAATCATGCCTGGACCATTCTTCGTCTGAATAATGTATGTTTATCAGTACACTGACTATCCATATAGCTAGAAATCATCTCCAACACTAGTGATAGTCTCCATGGCAATCAGAACAATGTCATCCAATAAAACACAACTGTGTCTATCCATAGTAGTACAAAACTACTACCCAGTGGTACACAACCACTTCTAGTAGCACACAACTAATAACCAATGACACACAATCACTACCAGTGCATCACATCCACCACAGTAGCATACAACTATTGTCCAGAGACATACAATCTCTACAACAATCATATCATCTGATATCGACAATATCATGATACAAACCGAGTCATCTGAGCCATTCTTCCACTCACATCTATCAGATATGGAAGAACATCTTCCCTCAGAAAGTAAAAACATCAGCCATGGGCTATCTGGACTATTCTTCCCAAGCATAGATGAATAATTGTCCCTAATTTATGAGCCTGGACCATTCACCTAACTGGGCCATTATTTCAACACTAACCATAGTGAAACCTAGAGAGAATGAGTCTGCCCTAGGGAATGCCTATCCCTAATTGTTGAACCTAGACCATTCACCTAATTGGGCCATTCCTATGACACTAAACATTGTGAAACCCGGAGAGAATGAGTCTTCCCTAGGGAATGACTGTCCAAACCATTTCTTATGGAAATGAATTTCTTGCACCAACCTTTAAAATGGACCATTCTTCAAAACTGTTCACAATTGTGGACTTTGAAAGAATGAATTCCCGACGAGGAAGACCATTCTACTAGACCACTACTCTGAGTGACTGACAAGAATAATGACTGTCCTAGACCATTCCCCCACATTGGACACAAGGGGAATCACTGTCTATGGTACATCAACAATCTATCGAACCATTTTCATTACGAAAATGAATGTCTGATCTGGACCATTTTCTGAACTATAAAATGCTTGTCTGTTAGAAATATCAAACCACTTTTTAGACCGGAAAGGAACTGCCCAACCTAGACCATTTTCCAAACTGGAAAATGATTGTCCATAAATCAATAACATATCAGTGCTCCCTCCCAACTTGGGAGTAATCTCTTATTTTTTCAATAAGGAAGTCATCTCCATGAGCCCCAAATTGTCCCTTAAGTATGTAATCTTTTGATCTTGGACATAGGATTTACCAAAATATCTACTATCTTCTCATCTGTGGAGATATACTGGAGAACCACTTCTCCCCTCTGAACTTTATTAGGCATAATATAATGATTGATCTCAATGTGCTTTGACCTATCATGGAATGTCGAGTTCTCTAAAAGCTTCACATAGCTCTGATCAATATATCACAGTCGAATTTAGCACCTGATCATTCAGTCTAGAAACCAACTTACGGAGCCACACTGCTTCTATACAAGTATCACAAACTGTTATATACTATGCTTCTGTAGTGTTGAGTGAAACAAACTTCTATTTCCTGCATGCCCATGACATCATGGAAAATCTCAAACTGAAACATATCCAAGTAGCACTTCTTCTGTCATCTGCACTCCCTTCCCAATTTGAATCAACAAATCTATGCAGTTGTATATCATAACTTAAAAATCCCACAAAATAAATATCCGCCTGAATATTCTCTAAATACATTAATGAGACAATCAATTTCCAATACAGAGATAGGTCTATTGGATTAGAGTCTCTCAACTTCTTCAGCTAACATATCTGTACTTGTTCGCAAGTTGAACTAACATCTCCTCTAGATAGATATTTTTGTTTTTTCTTGTTGCTCTTGTTCCAGGGAGGTATCCTTGTGAAATATGTTTGATGAACAATCCTTGCAGAAGCTGTCATAGAAGAAGTTTATGAGGATGAAACAACTTACAGATGGGAAACAATCAAAATACATAGAAACAAAATTAAAGAGACTCAGAGGAGACAGACTCGAAGGAATTCAAAAATCAAAAGGAAACTAGAACATGCTTGTGAAACTTTGTAGAAAGCAAAGAGAGATGCAACAGACAGAAGAATGGACTCTCTCATATGGAGGGAGATGATCACAAAATTCCAAAAGAAGAGCATGCATATTTTTCATTCATGCATGAAGTCGAGATTAGGAGGAAGCTAATCCCCAATTATATGATCCATTGAAATATCCATGAATACCATGAAGTATCTTTCCATGTTATTCATTGGAAGTAACAACCATGATAAGTAGCACGTGTTCAGTTTGAATATAGAAGAAGTCTTCTTCAAAAAGAAGCCTTGAATATTCATGGTTGTCCATCTACATTTATGTTCCTATGGTGGAAGGTTGGAGCCTTCAGGAAAGAAGGGAATGTAATCTGTAGAATATTCCATGGACTCTAACATTGAAGATAAACATGAGGAATAACATGAAGATTCCAAGAAAGAAAGAAAAGTCAGAACAACCAATTGAACCAGTTTGAACCCACTAGAAGCAGTCAATTAGAAGGAATGGAAGGAAGTTGTGATGAAGAAATATGTATGTGAGAAATTGTGAAAAATACTTAAGCATTGATAAATACAAGGCGAGACTCAGGGATAGAGGGTTCTCCCAGTAGGAGGGAGAAGACTACGATGATAATTTGTTCTAGTAACCAGATATACCTCTACCTGAGCCATTATATCTCCTGCAGTATCCATGGGTTGGAGTTTACATCAGATGAATGTAAAGATTGTTCTTCTCAACAGAGTAATTGAATAAGAATCATATGTAGAGAAACCTCAAGGTTTTGAGGTATACAAAAAGAGACCCTTGTATGCATATGGAAGAAGACCTTGTATGGATTCAAGAAAACTTGGTGCAGAGCCTCTCATGTACAACAAAAGTGTGGTGAAAACTTCCTATGACAGATGAAGTATATTGAAAGGGTTCTTCAGAAGTTCAAGATGATGGATTGCAAATCCATGGATAACTCCCATGATGATAGATCTGAAGAACTTGAGAGACTCTAATCCAGTAGACCCATCTCTGTATCGACAATTGATTAGCTCGTTAATGTATTTGGAGAATACTTAGCTAGATATTTATTTTGTGGAATGTTTAAGTTATGATATACAACTGCATAGATTTTTCGATTCAGATTGGGTAGGGAGTGCAGATGACAAAAAAAGTGCTACTTGGATATGTTTTAGTTTGAGCTTTGCCATGATGTCATGGGCCAACATGAAACAAAAGTCTGTTGCACTCAGCACTACAGAAAAAGAGTATATAGCAGTTTGTGATACTTGTATAGAAGCAGTGTGGCTCTGTAAGTTGGTTTCTAGACTGATTGATAAGGTGATAAATTGAACTGTGAAATATTGATGAGAGCTATGTGAAGATGTCAGAGAACCTGATGTTCCATGATAGGTCGAAGCACATTGACATCAAGCATTATATTCTCCATGATAAAGTCCAGAGGGGAGAAGTGGTTCTCCAGTTTATCTCCACAGATCAGAAGATAAAAGATATTTCTAATGTAGTAACTATCACATTTGATATACAAAAATTTGAAGCATAACAATTTAATCAAACCTGGAACCTGAATCCTTAACTTCTATGGAGGGTGCACTTATTCTTTTGAATGCACTGAATCCAAGATTACAACTTCGACAATATCTCTAGTACTTTCCCTGCAACTATGGAGGGTGCACTTGTTCTTCTAAATGCACTGAATACAAGATTACATTGAAAAATAACTCTAGTACTTTCCCTACAAACACACTCATGTTTTTCTAGATGATATAACTTAGATACCATATACAAGTGTATACCTTTGAAACCTTGTAGCATCGTCCAACTTGTATTCCAATATGAAACTAGATACCATCTTGACAAGAAGAGATTAGAAACTCAATTAGAATATTCAATGATTGGAACAAGCTAGAAACTCTAAAATTTCAATTTTGACCACAAAATCAATTTGACTAGAATTCAACTTTTGACTTTGACTTTGACCATTAAACCTTTAACTTTGACTTTGACCAAAGATTCATCCCGGATGATTTTGCTGGTTGAGAGTACCAAGAAGTGTGCTAGGATAGGGTGCACTAGGGTGTCAAGGAATTAGGTCAAATGATTCACCATAAGTGCCTGAACACAAGGGTTAGGGTTTGTTGCCACTGCATAATTAGAAAACCTAGTTGCAATTATAACTGGTTCCATAACGAGCTTAACAAATAACTTCCCAATCTATATATTGATATTATGGTAGCTGCGTGAGGTATTAACCTCTACGTGTAACCTTTGACGAGACTAGAATATTTCGGGAAGCAAGAGAAACCCTAGACACATGTGTAGAAACCCTAGAAGACATGTTGACTCAATGAAAGAATTAATCTTTAAGTGTTAACTATAAAAGAAGAATTTGGCCTGGACATGTGACAAAGAGCACTATACATAAGAGGGCGTTGGAGCTCATTTGTCACTCTTACACTCACAACTGCATAAGACTAGTGGTGCGCAAGTTTGGAGAGGGAGTGTAGTTGCAACTGCTGCAACTGGGATTTTGGCTTTTGGTTGAACTTTCTCTTGGTTATGGTTTGGACTTTATGCTTGGTCTTTGGTTATTCTTTATTGTCGTTCTAGCCTTGGAGAAAGGTGCACTACCTTGGTTGGTTATTGGTCTACTTCCAAAATTATTTTGTTTGTCAAGGTGAAGGTGCTCGGCGGTGGCCTTTGTGCCTATAGTTGGGTGACAATATTGTTATATTGTCTATGGAAAAACGAGCACATCCCTTTATTTCTAACAATTTATGGTCCCACACTATCTTCAGACATTCTAACCACTGGAAGATCGATTGGGAAGTTATTTGTTAAGCTCATTATGGCACCAGTTACAACTGCAGCTAGGTTTTCTGATTATGCAGCTACAACAAACCCTAACCCTTGTGTTTGGGAACTTATGATGAAATGTTTGACCTAATTACTTGACATCCTAGTGCACCCTAGTCTCGCGCACCTCTTTGTACTCTCAACTAGAAAAAAAACCTGGTTTGAATCTTTGGTTAAAGTCAAAGTCAAAGTTTGATTGGTCAAATTCAAAGGTTGACTAGTCAAAGTCAAAGGTTGACTTCTGGTCAAATTAATTGTGCGGCCAAAATTGAAATTTTAGAGTTTCTACCTTGTTCTAATCTTTGAATCTTTTTATTGAATTTCTAATCTCTTCTTGTCAAGATGGTATCTAGTTTCATATTAGAAGACAAGTTGGACGATGCTACAAGGGTTCAAAGGTATGTACTTGTATATGCTATCAAAGTTATATCATCTAGCAAAACATGAGTGTGTTTGCAAGTAAAGTACTAGAGATATTGTCCAAGTTTTGATATTGGATTTAGTGCATTCATAAGAACAAGCGCACCCTCCAGAGAAGTTGAGGCTTCAAGTTCTAGGTTTGATTAAATATGTGTATATCAAGGGTGATAGTTGCTACATTACAAATTGCGAAAGCAATATTTGAAAGATTCTATTGTTTCTAGGTGCAATGAATAATCGACTGCATATGAATATTATTGATATATATGCTTATTGTACTTGTTCACAAGTTAAACTAACTTCTCCTCTAGATAGATATTCCTTGTTTTCTCTTGTTGTTCTTGTTCCGAGCAGATACCCTTTTGAAGTATGTTTGATGAACAATTCTTATGGAAGTTGTCATAGAAGAAGTTTATAAGGATGACACAACTTCCAGATGGATAGTAATCAAAACAGATAGAAACAAACTTAAAGAGACTAATAGGAGTCATACTCGAACGAATTCAGAAATCAAAAGGAAACCAGAACAAAATTGTGACACTTTGTAGAAAGAAAATAGAGATGCAACAAAAAAAAGCATGGACTCTCTCGGATGGAGGGAGCTAATACCAGAATTCCAAGGATCCTCTAGACTTATTGTCGTGGTGTTCTGGAACATGAGGAACCTTTCGTTGTGGTGTTGTGAACAAGGGTCCTCTAAACTTATCTTGATACCAAGATGTCTTGTCTGGATGGCGTCTGATGTTTCTGCGCACCTAAAGTCGTCGGTCTAGACGGTCTTGCAAAAGTCCTACCATGACTCCTGCGGGTCAAATCTTCCTCGGCTATGAGGCCTACTAAACTTGCATCGTGCAATGTTCGAGGAATTTAGACCCTCATCTCCACAATAAAGTTGGATTTGAGGCTGAACACGAACTTGCTAACCCCCCTAGCTTCTCCGTGTTCAAACACAGGGCATATTGAAGTAGCTCCATAAATCTAATCTCATAATTCGACACCGGACGACCGCCCTGTCGTAAGGCGTTGAACTCATCGAGCTGACACTCAATGAATTCCTCCAACAATCACTTCTCTTAGAACCCTTCCTTGAACCATTCCCATAACACGGCCTCGACGACTATGTTTATTTGAGGTAGGAGCATCTTCCACCAAAGAAGAGCCCTCCCCTTCAGCCGAAAGACCGCCATGCAAACCTTCATGTTGGAGGTTGTAACCGCGAAGCACATCGCCTTTCTCTCCAGACATGACTCAATGGTTGGTTAATCCATGATACTTATGAACTCGAGAACTTAACCTTCTCGAGTTCTTTGTGAATTCTACCCTGCTCACTGGAGCGCGCTGCGAACCCTCAGGGGTATAGGTGTCCTGGCCTCTTCTCTATCTAGGTGGTTAATCAAGGCCTCTGATGTCCTCTGAAAGGACCTTATCTGAACAACCGCATCTCCCACAACAAACTTCTCATGCCCAATGAATTTTTCTTCTCCTTGAGGTTTATCCCCCTCTGGCATGGATGCTACCAGAGGCGTTGTGACTCTTCCCCTAGCACCACCTCGTCTATCTTCACGACGTCTTCTAACCACGATTACCACATGGATAATTTAAATTTTAAAAACTGATAAGTTATTAATCAAGGGTTTAATACAGTGGAAGTCATGAAGATCCATAGTCGCAAGGTTGAACCCGCTCTGATACCATATGTAACAACCCTCCATTATGCCTAAGAAAAGTCGAAGCAAAAAAGCATTTTTTAATTTTTTTTGCATTAAGAAATTAGCATCAACACATGATTATGGAAACGCCTATTTAACAACATCATAAGTAAAGAAATACAAGTTACTCATCATGGAAATCACTAATGATGCAATCAACTCGTCAATGAAGGATAGCGACACATAAACATGATAACATAGCATAATAGCAAGTATAAAATCTTGAAGCAAATTACAACAACATTCAATCAGATAAAGAATATAATATGACTACTAGCCCAACATACCCTACAAGGTTAGGACCACCATGAAACATAAGCAATGCTCAAGCCTAGGTTTCAATTGATTTTAACCATTTAATGTCTCAGGGCTGGCGACTATTCTAAGGAACAAGGAGGTGTCTACATCCCACTAACACAATCGAGTCCAAACTAACTATGCTAAATCAACAACATTTACGATCATCTATTTCATTAATCCATCAATCGCCGTGGTATTGTGAACAAGGGTCCTATAGACTTATCTTGATACCAAGATGTCTTGTTTGGATGGCGTCTGATGTTGTTGCGCACTTGAAGTCATTAGTCTAGACGGTCTTGCAAGAGTCCTACCCTGACTCCCATGGGTCAAATCTTCCTCAGCTATGAGGCCTACTAGACTTGCATCCTGCAACGTCCGAGGCATTTAGACCCTCACCTTCACATGAAAGTTGGAGTTGAGGCCGAACACGAACTTTCTAACCCCCCCAACTTCTTCGTGTTCAGAAACGGGGCATAGATAAGTATCTCCATAAATCTAGTCTCATAATCCGACACTGGACGACCACCTTATCGTAAGGCGTTGAACTCATCGAGCTGGTGCTCAGTGAATTCCTCTGAAATTACTTCTCCTGGAACCGTTCCTCGAACCATTCCCATAACATGGCTTCGACGACCATGTTTAGTTGAGGTAGGAGCATCTTCCACCAAAGAAGAGCACTCCCCTTCAGCCGAAATAAATGACATGTAGACCTTCATGTTGGAGGTTGTAACTGCGAAGCACGAAGCACATCACCTTTCTTTCTAGCCATGCCTCAGTGGTTGGGCCATCCGTGGTACTCATGAACTCAGGAACTTAACCTTCTTGAGTTCTCTGTGAATGCTACCCTTCCCGCTGGAGTGTGCTATGAACCCTCAGGGGTATAGGTGCCCTGGCCTCTTCTCTATCTAGGCGGTTAATCAAGGCCTCTGACATCCTGTGAAAGAACCTTATCTGACCAATCACATCTCACACAACAAAATTATCATGCCCAATGACTTGTTCTTCTCCTTGGGGTTTATCCCCCTCTAGTCAGGATTCTACTGGAGGCATCGCGACTTTGCCCCTAGCACCACATCATTTATCTTCACAACGTCCTCTAACCACGATTACCACATGGATAATTTAAATTTTAAATAGCGATAAGTTATTAATCAAGGGTTTAATACAATGGAAGGTGTTGGTGCAATTATATGCATAATATATTACTAAACATAAATTATTGAATGAGATTCGTAATCAATAGAGTTTTTACACTGTATGTGTCGACAATAGGTGGTTTATCTATGTTTGATGAGTATATCCTAAATAAGAAAAAAATCTAAAAACCAACACTCTGTTTTCACACCTCAAAGATAACACTATTCACACAATTCAAAAATTAGAAAGAAAAACTCATAGACAAGCATATGATTTAAGCTCTTGCTCAGGTGACTAATCTGTCCATTGTAGGCTCATGAAGAAGAAAGATGGAGATCCAACTCATTCCTAGATTGGAAAAATAAAAACACACACTACAACATTTAGTTTAGACAAACACTAAAGCATTTAATCAAATGATTGTTCTCATATATTCACACAAAGATGACAAGTAACTACTCAGAAATCATTCCACTTAGAAATATTATATTGCACATAAAGCTTCCACTCACTTAAAGTTACCACACATCTATATGAACTTCTATAAAATGTGTCACTGAAACATAACAAGAATGAAGTTAGCTTCTATGATTAAATAGACAATTATTATATCCACACATACAGAGAACCATAATTATATTTACAACTATATACAAAGAGGCTTACCTTGATTGGGTCTGTGGGACCTTGTCGTACCAACACAAAATCTCTTAAAAGGAACTTACAGAAGAGAGGGTTGGAATTCACACATAGAATCCATGAACTGTAATTATATCATTACTTCAAAAAAACAGAGGTACAATCCATAGTCTTCAAGAACAATTCTTACAACATAACAGTGCTTAATTCTATCTCCTTCAAGAAACAATTTTACAGCATAACAATTCCTCCCCCTTCCTTAGACCTATGAGGTCTTATTTATACATAAAATCCATGGAGGAATGGATGAAACCGAATCCCCAAACTCAGAAAACAATTTTTACAATTTTAGGATAAATCCCCAAAATCTAGGTTTTTCATCAATTTGGGCAAATTAGAGTTAGAGATCCACCCATATCCTCTAAAACAATTTGAATTTTGGAAAAGTTCCCTCAGTCAACTCAATTTTCAACATTCTAGAAAAAACCCATATCGTATAATTGATAGATCTAATACCATCTACACAGAAATCGAGGTGCAAGTTGGTAGTTTGAGATTTTTGCTAATTTTTTCAAAATCATTCCCCTTGAGATGGAGGTCCACACGTGTGATATGGGTGAATTTTGACTCATTTTTCCGCATTCAAAGATCGTTTTGGACAAAACCCATGTCCCCGGTTTTCTTCTAGAAACATTTCAAATTTTGAAGTATATCTGGTAAGGGATGAACACGAAAATAGGTACCAAGCGAGCATAGATACACTATTGTAGTACCAGAATAGGTGGATTACCAGAATAGAAGGAGTACTGGATCAACACAGTTGCAATATTGTAGTACCAGAATAGGCGGAGTACCGGACGAGCCCCGAGGATGAGTACCGGATGAGATAAAGGCTTGTCAAGAAAGTTGCTTAAATTAATCAAAGTAATTAGAAGCATAAACAACAATCATTTAATCTCAATTTAATTAAGAAATCAAACAAATTATACTTTCAACGTGAGTTACCACATTATGCACATCAATAAGGCCACAAGGTATATTGGGGATGAAATAAACAAATTGTGCATAGGTCAGAGGTAAAATTGACCAAGATAGAAGGTAAGATAAGGTAAGAGGGGTGTCAAAACAGAGACCCAACATAAGGCATGACGATCCACAGTCGCAGGTTTGAACCCGCTCTAATACCATATATAACAACCCTTCGTTACGCTTAATAAAATTGGAAGCACTAAAGGATTTTTTATTTTTTTTGCATTAAGAAATTCACATCAACACATGATTATGGCAATGCCTATTTAACAATGTCATAAGTAAAGAAATACCAATTACTCATCATGGAAATCACTAACGATGAAATCAACTCATCAATGAATGATAGCGACACATAAACATGATAACATAGCATAATAGCACGTATAAAATATTGAACCAAATTACAACAACATTCAATCAGATAAAGAATACAATATGACTACCCAACCAACCTACCCTACAAGGTTAGGACCTCCAAGACACACAAGTAACGCTCAAGCCTAGGTTCCAATTGATTTAAACCATTTAAGGTCTCAGGGCTGGCGACTATGCTTAGGAACAAGGAGGTGTCTACATCCCACTAACATAATCAAGTCCAAACTAACTAGGCTAAATCAACAACATCTACGATCATCTATTTCATCAATCAATCAATCCTAAACATCAATTAACCATGGCACAAGGGTAATCATTATCGTTACCAATCATACATCAACATTCATTTATTTGTTGCATGCGAGAGTAAACAATTCTAGAATAATCACCCATCAACTTAAGTAATGGAGAAAGAGAAAACTAGTTGCCAATAAGTCATACATATACATAATTTCATGACATCGATTAGTTAACGTTAAATTCAAGGTGCAAGGAAGAATGACGAAGCAATCACATGCCCACTTAAATTAAGGCGCACAAGTAAATTTCGTTACTAAACTAATCATGCATCACCATTAATGAAGGGCGCGCGAGTAATCAAGCTAAAACATTGTACATCCATCATCATTCCATTTCACAAGCAATCCAATATTTAAATCACAACAAAATCAATGGCACAAGGTAAGCATTCATTAAATCTTGTGGCGCCAAAGTAACTACAAAAGTCATTCAATACATCATCCTTATGCGCGCGCAAATTTATTATGCATAACAACATTCCATTCATTACATTTCCAATTGTGCAAGGAGTCTAAGGTCCACAAAATTATTCAACACATTATATATATTATTACCTAGCACGACATTCCTTTCACTATATTTCTATTTGCGCAAGAGTAAGAAAATTACATATCGATCATACATCACGTTGGATTCATTGTGCACAAGTAAAAATAATTCCAAAACGACCATACATTCACCTAATTAATGGCTCATGAGTAATCCAATCATTCATTTAATCATACATTTAACATTATTCTCAAGGTGAGTGAGAAATTCAAACACATATATTAACATTTGTTCAAGGTGCTCGTGAAATCTAACTACATCTATTTAACATTATTTTCGAGTGATCCAAGCCCCAACAATCCTCTTTAGTTCAACTACATACCTACTAACCTAGATACACATTTCTTAATAACATAATAAGAATTGGCACAACCTTTCACATCATTATCTAAGGTAAAAATTGATCACAAAGGAGCTAGAGGGGTTCCTATTACTTACATACCCCCATTAAGGAACTATAAGGATGATTTGGATTATTTTCGGCACAAAATGAGAGAAGAGATATAATAAAGAAATGTATAGAGATATCTCGGATATCCAATAATATAATAGAAATGTATCAGAGATGCAACCATAAACACAGAGATACAATAATACACAATTTTCTATTAATGAGCGAAAATGTACAAAGACTGTAAAAATACAGAGTCAAAGACTCGTTAGAATGGTGACAACTTATCTTTGAGAAGAGATGTGTCTACTACTCACTTTCACAAGAAGATGATTTTACAATGAGGCTCCAAAGGCATTTTCATCATAAATAAAACCCAAAACCCTAACCCTGGAAGATGAAAAGCCAACAATTTTGTGGAGCCCGTTTTGGGTAGTTTGGTGTATTAACTTCCCGGGGGCATAACTTTGGCATATGATCTCCGTTTTGGGTGCATGATAGCTTGTTGTAAAGGTATGGTCGATGAGATTCATTTTGGGGGCTTAATAAGAGCCTTTAGAAATCATTGAGAAGCTCTATCCCTAAAAACCTTCATTTAGGCTCTCAAAATGGCCCCAAAAGTTAAAAACTGCTAAAAATAGTAAATTGCCAAAATTGCGAGAAAAATATTTTGAGCCAGATGGAAAAAGTGGGTGGCCACTGATATCCACCTGGGTCAAAGGAGTTCCATTACATAAGTAAATGATAGAATTAAATCTACACCCGTATCCAAATAAAGGAGTTATGAAGGACCCAAGTCTTTTAACAACCACAACCAAGCACTCAAGCTAACTTAAAATTTGTAAAAATAAATCAAGAAACAAATCATAAGTTACAGTAATAAACCATGTTTTGAGGTTAATTCGACCTCCATAGTAAAGAACAAAAAGAGTATAGATACATCAACAAACAGAAAATAAAATTAGAGATTATAATGAAAGAGCAACATAATCGAAATCCCATTGACTTAGTACTGTGCATGAAGGTTTAATGCTCAATTATTAAAGGGAGTATCACTGTATAAGTGGAGGAGTAAAGGAGGTTGTCAACAAGGAAAATTAAATCCCAGGGCCCAATTGCAGCGAAATGACAGTTCTGCGCTGGGAGAAACACCCAATCGTGGCGATACCAAATAGGCAGAGAGCCTTGTTGTAACGTCCCTGACCATCCATGCCAAGCCACGCTATGCCAGAGAAATATTTCATTCTCTCTGTGGAACATACTATAACATACCCAGTATCCAACTAAGCTATGCCACATAAATTTTTCGAACTACATGCAATTAAAATATACACACACATAAGTCTTACGGAAGCATTATATATAAAACGTAAACATACAAATACATCTATAAATACACAGATTCACGTTGAAATAATAGTAACCATATACATGCAGCGTATACAGGAAATACCTATAAAAATAAACACAATTATAACCGCACATATGATAACCCATGAAAATAAGCACGTAAATAACAATGCAACATGTAAATTTATCACACAATTGCCACTTATCTTGGTAAGAATGTCATCAACTGCGTGAACACCTTCCACAAACCTCCTAGCTTTAGACCACATTTTTCATCACTCTCAACAGTGAGTCACCCCCGAGCTGGGACTAAACTCCACCCGAGTAAAGGGATTCCTAACCAGGCTAAATGTTCATAGACAACAAGAAAGACTCTGTCTCAGGTTCCAACTCAAACTAACATCCTACAGTCCCTCATTCCCCACATGCTTGTCACACCACATGAAGTGTGCCTCTTCTTTGCTCAACAGTCCTTCGGTTGCCCCACTTCCTTTTCAGGCTCCAACAACAGGCTGAACAAGACGTCTTAGAGCACTGTAGCTGCAGTTCAACACCTTCGGGAAATCAATTCCCAGCAATTCTCTCACCTAGAGAGAAATTTCTCATGGGCCTGACAACCCGCCTCTTCAATATCCCATGGGCTTGACAACCCGCTTCTTCAGTCCAACTCCCAAGCTAACCAGATACACCAACATAAAATGGCTATGGATACAAGTTTAGGTACAGTCATGAAGATATGAAAGATAGCTCAATGGGTGTGTGCATGCTCATGGATGATTGATTGGATGACTGAATGATGGGAAGAATGATGGGAAAAAGATGGGAAAATGAACTAGGTCCCAACAATATGTATGCATGTCCCCAACTTGACACTTGTCATGTTGGGAGCTACTTTGGCCCACTTGTCCCCAGCTTTAGAACTTAGGATAAAATAATTATCCATACTTTATGATTTAAGAAATATTAATATAATATTCATTTTTGGCTTAAGTTCCCTAGCTTATCCCTTTTCCTTAAATTTTAGCCCCACCCTTTCCCTAACTAGTGGATTTTAGTCCACACACTTCCCATTGTCATCACAATTACTTGGATGCCTTCCTTTTCAACCCGAACACTACACCAAGAGTACAATTTTGTGGGTTTATTAGTGTTAGCAAAAAGGTTGCAATCCAAGTTTTATTTAAAGGTAGGAAGCTCATTGATATTCATGTGGCACATAACCTTTCTATAACCATACCTTGCCATATCCAACCATGTCCTGGTCTCATACATGACTAGATTTCTTAGCTTCATTCCTATAATAAGTTCTTATCTTTTATTTCCTCTGGTTATTGCCTCATAACCATATTAACATGACATGCTACTATGTCAGTGTGTACATTTAAAAGATAAAAGATTTGATAACTATAACATGTCTCTAGCCTTTACCACACCTAGTGGTAACTTTAATCCTGTCAATGCACTTAAACAATACCATACAATGTATTATAGAATTCGTTTTGGGGGAATTCTTACCTGAATTTCCCTTTGGCAATTATGAAACATAATTTCCAAAAGATAAATACTTATCTGCATGGATGCCATTAAACGAATTTAATGCTACCTGATTAGCTAATGACAGTAGCATCTCTCATAGTTATTTATCAATCTTATAATAAACATTTCAACTTTCTGTTGCTTCCTTCCCTATGCAACAACATTATCAGCAACACTTGCAAACATGCAAGCATTCTCACTTTATAGCTGTCCCAACCAACCATAAAATACTTGCTGCTACAGTAATTGCAACAACCTCTTTCTTCTTTAATCATGTTTCCTTGTTTATCTCATAAGTCTTCCTTATTCCAGATTCCTGAATCTTCATGTGCTCTTCACTGTAACCACCATACATGATTATTTCTGATCTGATCACTTTCTAGCCAAATCACTCTTGGATTCCTTTGCTTTTCCATCCAAATACTAAACTGATATTACCTTCAACTTTTATTTACTTCCTGGATCCATCTATCCCTACTCATACTTGGGTGAATTATAATTCCAATCATCTTGCCTCATAGACTTTGGATCTTCAACATCCATTTAATTTCCAGATTGAACTATTCCATCTCTTTCCCGGCTGAATACTTTAGTATTTGAGTTTTTTTTTTCTTGCACTCTTATCTTCTTCTTGCCAACTAGCCTCAAACTTGGCTTGCATAGAAAATATCTTATCATACTGTAAGGATGCACATATGCCTCCTTCTCTAGTTGCATAGGATTAATTAAAAGTACTTAATACCGCTTTTAATTTACCATCATAATTTCACGTGATACTTTTACTCCTTGGAAATGTCACTCATGGCTCTATGCCACTTGAGATGAATTCTTCTCAGGCACCATCTCTTTGTATTCAAAACCATGCATAGAACCATTTTCTTCTTCATGGTTCCTTATTGACTCTCTTCAGAAATTCATTTCACTTTTAAGCCTTTCTTAGCTTTGACACCTCCATGCTATTGTGGAAATATCTTTAATATCTTTGGAATGCATCAACAATCCTCTATTATTATTGCTTTCCCTCTTGGAGTGTCATCCTGCATTCCCATTAGCTTGATATCTACCTCATTATTTCCTCTTCCATTATCCTAGCATGTTCATGGACTTGCAACTACATATTATGCTGATATTAATTTTCAACATTCTACTATTATTTGGATCCCTTTGATCCAACTCCTACATGACTCAATTATATTTCCAGTCATGTTTTCTGAGTAACATTTGATAGTTAACACCAACTTACTTCTTGAGTTACTCGATTTATCCCTTCCTTATATGATCATATCAACACTTGGATTTTCTTGTTGGCTATTAATTTCCCCTATCTTGACCAATATGATTTCAACCTGCCTTGCACAATCCACTTCTATCATTCCATATTGATGCCCTTCATACCATGCTTCCACTGCGCACTTTGATAACTATAAGGGAAGCATTACTCTATAATTTCATAGCAAGTCCCTGGATATGATGCACTCTTTATCCATATATGCATTAAGCCTCTTTCTTTATCTGATTACTATCATTCTGATAGTTAATTCCTTTTATAATAGATCTTACTCCAATGTATTTATTAATCTGTTTATTGGTTTCCTTAGGAGTGAATGTACTTTCACTAATTCATTCACTACATGATCTATTCCTTTGCCTAAATTTCATTGAATACTTGACTAACATGAGAGGACTTCCTGCAGTGGCTTCTGAAGACTTTATGGCTACACTCAGACTCATTCCTTGACATTTTGAGGTCTTGGCTTCTGATCATCTTATGAAATATTTTTGTCATAGCACTCTTTCTCTGAGCACCTTTTCTTATTTTTAACTAAAATGCAACATTATCCCCTCTTAAGAACTAAAATTTTGGACTCTTTCCAACGCCTTCTCCCATCCTCAATTCTGAGTCTTGAACAAAAAGTTATGGTTATTTGAAATTTGCCCATTAATTTCTCCTGTTGATTTTTCAACTTGGCGCAACTCTGCATTGTATTTATGCATTTTTGCACCTACTCCATTGGATATTTCGTAATATATCAATTGGGTTTCTTCATATACATCTTATGGACACTCTGTCCAAGTGTCACCTCTTTCGGGGTTCTGGGATGCTAGTTACAGCCTGCTGAAATTCCAGACCAAAATACCATATTGTAACTGGTATGCTACGGGTACCTTATTTTCCATATTAAACACTTTTAACATGCCCAGAAATTTAATTCATCTCTTGGAATGTATTCTATGGCTCAATAGATTTCCATTGACTACTTGTATGCCTCAATCCGATTCCAGAGCAGAAAGTTATGGCTCTTTGAAGTTAGATGGGTCTTAAAATATACCTTCCACTATTTGTGCTGTAACTTTCTCATAAAAGATCCGTTTTACGAACAATTTACACCATTAGAATGCTCTCTCCGAGCTCTTTTATTTGAGTTGCAAAAACAGAGTGTGCCTTGGCACACTCTATTATCGTGGTTTATGAGTGTCTAAAAATGCTCTTAAAGGCATAAAAAGCGCGCTGCAAAAAGATGGCGTTCAAATGATATAAAATGTCGTAGAAAATCGCTGGTTTGTTGTTGTTGTTCTCCCTTCGAACGACTTATCACGCACAATTTTCAACCTGTACACCCATATTTACCATGCGCAGCAACATCACAAGGTAAATTGTGCTTCACACACCTATAACCACTATGCATCACTTCTCTGTCACGCCAATAATTGTGCCTTACTTTTGTGTCGTGTGCCAATATTCACCGTGCACAATTTTGGTTCCTTGCACTATTACCTGATGCGCACAGTTTTTGTATCACGCGTTGATATTCCGCGTGCATTGTACTCTATGCGTTGCACCATGCCAAAGTTTGGTTCCTTGCACTATTACCTGTTGCGCACATTTTTTGTATTGCGCACTTATATTCTGTGTGCATTGTACTCTACGCATTACACCATGTCAGAGTTGAGCAGAAAGTTATGGTTATTTGAAATTTGCCCATTAATTTCTCCTGTTCATTTTTCAACTTGGCGCAACTCTACATTGTATTTATGCATTTTTGCACCTACTCCATTAGAGATTTTGTAGGAGATCAATTGGGTTTCTTCATATACATCTTATGGACACTTTGTCCAAGTCTCACCTCTTTCGGGGTTCTGGGATGCTAGTTACAGCCTACTGAAATTCGTGACCAAAATACCATATTGTAACTGTTATCCTAAAGGTACCTTATTTTCCATATTAAACACTTTTAACATGCCCAGAAATTTAATTCATCTCTTGGAATGTCTTCTATGGCTTAATATATTTCTATTGACTGCTCCTGTGCCTCAATCTGATTCCAGAGCAGAAAGTTATGGCTCTTTGAAGTTAGATGGGTCTTAAAATTTACCTTCCACTGTTTGTGTTGTAACCTTCTCATAAAAGATCTATTTGACGAATGGTTTACACCATTAGAAAGCTATCTCCGAGCTCTTTTATTTGAGCTGCAAACATAGAGTGTGCCTTGGAACACTCTAATCTCATGGTTTTTGAGTGTCTAAAAATGCTCTTAAGGGCCTAAAAAACACGCTGCAAAAAGATGACGTTCAAATGATATAAAACGTTGTAGAAAATCATTGGTTTTCTGTTGTTGTTCTCCCTTCGAATGGATTCGCGTGCACAATTTTCAACCTGTACACCCATATTTACCATGCACAACAACATCACAAGGTAAATCATTCTTTGCGCATGTATAACCACTATGCATCACTTCTCTGTCGCGCCTATAATTGCACCCTACTTTTGTGTCGTGCGCCAATATTCACCGTGCACAGTTTTGGTTCCTTGCACTATTACTTGTTGCGTTCAATTTTTGTATTGCGTTCTGATATTCTATGCACATTGTACTCCACGTGTTGCACCATGCCATAGTTTAGTACGTCTCCACCACACACCAAAATTCTGCGCGCACCACTAACTAAATTGTCGTGCGACAACATATACCCACATTGCGCGCGCACCAACAAAACTCCTCTGTGCTTTGCCAACATTGCACACACCATGCGCGTCATTATTATGTGTGTGCACACCGCACAATTCTAAATTTATCGCGCGGTCCTGTACACCAACATTTTTCTGCGCGACGCCGAAATTTAGAGTGCACACCCACACACTAACATTTTTCCGCGCGGCACCAAAATTTAGTGCGCACACTAGCACGCCAATATCTTGCCGTACAGTGCCGAATTTTACCTATCCCAAGATTTTCAGTGCGCATCATGCATTTTTAGTGCGCCCACCCGTATACATTCATTTTTATGTGCATCAATTCCTTGTGAATTCTGCTGCAGAAATTGGGGCTTTTGGCTTAACTTTTTCCCCAATTTACCATTGACATTATGCAATTATGAAATTTTTTTAATTTCACCCTGATAACACCAGTTCAACCTATGCAACAACAAATCATTGTAATTTGAAATTTCTAGAACAAATTTATCCAAAACCAATTCGTGAATTGAGAATTTTATTTACTAATCTCACTCCATATGTTATGGCTTCTCTGTAACTTCAAATTCGACCCATTCTATATCTGAATTTTCTAGAACATATATTAAATCGGGAATATCTCATCACTTGGTCAAATTTCTCACTTTTCCTCGAATTTTAACAACAGAAATTGGGGCTTTTCCCCAATTTTGCCTAGCTGCTGCTACTTTTTACCATGGACGCTGTACAAACTGAAATTTGGCCACTTTGAAATAAATCCTCTGTGACATTTTGCTTCAACTCAACTTTTTCGGCCCATCCAGGATCAGTGTTGAAAACTGAAGCTCTGATACCATGTTGTAACGTCCCTGACAATCCATGTCGGGCCACGCTACGCCAGAGAAATATTTTGTTCTCTTTGCGGAACATACTGTAACATACCGAGTATCCAACTGAGCTATGCCACATAAATTTTTCGAACTGCATGCAATTATAATACACACACACAGAACTCTTGTGGAAGCATTATATATAAAATGTAAACATTCAAATACATCTGTAAATACACGGATTCACACTGAAATAAAAGTAACCATATACATGCAACATATACAGGAAATACCCATAAAAATAAACACAGTTATAACCACACATATGATAACCCATAAAAATAAGCACGTAAATAACAATGCAGCATGTAAATTTATCACACAATTGACACTTATCTTGGTAAGAATGTCACCAACTACGTGCAGACCCTCCACGAACCTCCCAACCATAGACCACACTGTTCATCACTCTCAACAACGAGTCACCCCCAAGCTGGGACTAAACTCCACCCGGGTAAAGGGATTCCTAACTAGGCTAATGGTTCATAAACAACAGGAAATACTCCGTCTTAGGTGCCAACTCAAACTAACAACCTACAGTCCCTCATTCCCCACATGCGTGTCCCACCCTAGGAAGTGTGCCCCTTCTTTGCTCAACAGTCCTTCGACTTCCCCACATCCTTTCCGGGCTTCGGCAACAGGCCAGACAGGAAGTCTTAGAGCACTATAGGTGCAGTTCAACATCTTCAGGAAACCAATTCCAAACAATTCTCTTACCCAGAGAGAAATTGCTCATGAGCTTGAAAACCCCCCTCTTCAATATCCCATGGGCCTGACAACCCGCTTCTTCAGTCCAGCTCCCAAGCTAACTAGATACACCAAAAAAAAATGGCTATGGATACAAGTTCAGGTACAGTCATGAAGATACGAAAGAGAGCTCAATGGATGTGTGCATGCTCATGGAGGATTGAATGGATGAATGAATGATGGAAAAGAATGATGGGAAGAATGATGGAAAAAGATGGGAAAATGAACTAAGTCCCAACAATATGTATGCATGTCCCCAACTTGACACTTGTCATGTTGGGAGCTACATTGGCCCACTTGTCCCCAACTTTAGAACTAAGGATAAAATAATTATCCATACTTTATGATTTAAGAAATATTAATATAATATTCCTTTTTGGCTTAAGCTCCCTAGCTAAGCCCTTTTCCTTAACTTTTAGCCCCACCCTTTTCCTAACTAGTGGAGTTTAGTCCCCCATCTCTTTTATCGTGGTCGGTCTGCGTGCAACGATGGATTTTATATTAATTATGAGATATATACAAAAGTAGGCGCACTAGCCTTTAACATCTAGGCTCTCCGTCCTAATCAAAATATAAGCATCCTAGATTATAATAACTAGCTCACCAGCCTATAAAACACAGTATATACACAAAGGCTCGTTGGCCTCAATATCGCGCACACTTAAGATGTTGCGTGCGGTATCCTGGAATGTGCCCATTTCATCATTTTACTGTGCAGTACACGCACGCACTAAACCATGGAAGATGCATTCCAAAAACATATATAAAACAACTCACCAGCTTAAATACATTATTACATTTGCAGTTGGGTTCTACTTAGGGATATTACACTTGCCAGAAAAACACCCCCATATCCCCCTTTCAACAGTATGAAGAACACACAGAGAAGAACCAACAATAAAAATGTTCGCATTAAGGAAATTGTTGAGAAGACAAGCAGATGGATGCCGAGCAGGAGCAGGGATACAACCAATCTGAGCCTCTAAGCGTAGAGACAAATTCGCTGGCGATTTATACCTGACAGGTCGAGGTAATACGGTAATTTGATAAACGAGCAAAATCATCAATCACATTAATAAAGTCATTGAGGTGAGGAGAGGTGAGTTCACTGAGCAAAGGAGGGATTTCCACTAGGTAAAGAATGATGGACGAATTTAGAAAAAAAGATGAGTGAAATGGGTGAATAAAAACAAAATTCACTGGGAAAATTAAGCACGAAAAGCTGAGCAAAAATACCAAAAATCGTAGAGATTAAGGGATAGATCCATCAAGACACAAGGAACGAGGCGCACAAAAAAAATTAGTATCCAGAGATAGGAGGCATAGACAGTCTCCTTAGAACATCTTCAACCAAACTAAGATCGCTACACAAGGTTCAAAATTCGAAGGAAGAGTTCCAGTTTAGATATAAGGATGGTTTATTAGTTTTAGTATTTTAAACAAGCGCCACGAGATTTATTTTTCAAAGTGTTTAGTTATTCAAGCCATAATGAAATGGGTACAGTCAAGACAACAATATTCGAAGTTCTGGCAAGCAAGACGGGCAATGCTTAAAGATGATTTCGTCCTCCCAAATTTGATGCACTTAGAGCCCTCACAGGGTTTGATCTTAAGGCCTCTCTAGGAGAGGGTTCTTGTTAGAAAAACAAGACCGTGGAGCAATAAAATAAAACAAATGTGGAAACAAAACACAGAAGATACACAATACAATAGAGACACAGATTTACGTGGTTCACCCAGTGTGGGCTACATCCACTAGAGAAATTTCCAGGTCCTTCCTTTATTATTATCCAACATACGAAGGGATACAACCTACAACAAACCCACTGTAACTTCCTCTTCTTTCTCTCACAGTCCCCTATCTCAAAATACAATATTCGCCATCAACAATAGCCGCAATACATTTCCCTCATAAAAGAGGGTTTCCTTCTAGGGAAAAAAACCCTAACATAATCTCTATCGTTAGATTTGCGACCTTATAACGAACGGTCTAGATTTACAATGAAATTACAATATACATTTACAGGGCAATTTTTCCTTCGGGGGCTTCACCCTCGAACCCCCGCTTGCCCCCAAACCCCCCAGCTCGGGGGATAACCACCCTGGACCCCGCAGAGGGGGTACCCCCCCTCTGCACTCCCCCGCATGGAAGAGTGTACAAACTTCTGGGTTTTAAATACTTCATGGGGTATAAACACGATTGAAATTAAAAGACCTCTGAATCAAGAAGATAATCAGGCTCCACAACCAACAGTTCTACGCACCAAAAATTCTACCTTGGCTACTATAGAGAGCCACTGAAGGTTTCCTCTTTAGGGTGGAGGTTCTCAATCATCCCTCTCAGAATGAGTCTAGATTTGTGGCTAAGTACAAGTTTGATATGGAAGGATCAACAGGGAAGGAGCTTGCCACGACTAAGGAAGGGTTAGACTCACTATGAAATTATACTTGATAGGGGATGAATTAGATGGTTCAAG